>ML777110.1:258547-274964 GCA_009831015.1 Picea engelmannii
TTAGGCTCCATGGGGGATGGCTTGCTCCCTGTGAGATACCAAGAACTCTTCTGCAACTTCAATGCCTTACTGTTGGGCTATGGAGTCACCTATAAAACAGATAATAAAAAGAAAAACAATATTTAAAAAAACATGGGAGCCACTTGTGGCTCAAATAAAGAACTTCTTAAGAAAGTGCCCATTTAAAGGGCCACCAAAAAATTGATCGCCCTCCAAATTTTTCAACCTGTATGTATTATTTGGATATATCTTAAAGATTTTGAAGGGCCCGATCCACAGGGCTTCAAACTTGCTGTGATTTCCTCTATCCTGCTTTGGCGCGTCTCATTTGAGAACCAGATCTCCCAGCTGGAAATCCTCCTTACTGTTTTTCCTTTCAAAGGCCTGCTTGATTCTCCGATGTCGGTCATGCACTATGTATATCATTTGCTCTCTGGTTTGCTACACTTCTACCAGTTGATGTATCCTTATAATCATATCATCGGGCTCTTCTTGGTAGTCTTGGAATAATTTCTCTACAAGCAGGGCAAGGTGAGAAGGAAAAATTGCTTCATCCCCATAGACAAGCTGGAAAGGGGAGAGGCCCAGGGATCTCTTCGTTGTCACTCGATCAACCCACAGAGAAAACTTAAGCTTTGAATCCCATGCTTTCTTATTGTCCTCTAGAAGTCTTTTGATGATCTTTATTAGGATTTTGTTAGAGGACTCTGCTAGTCCATTTCTCTGGGGGTAGTAGGGGAACTAGTACATATTGTAAAAATTTCGACGTTTTATTTGCGGCGTTATGGACAAAATTGTCCATATTGTCGCAAAATAGAGGAAATTTATAAAAAAAAAAAATCATATTTCCCGATAATGTCGATCTTGCCATGTTGATGTATCTCTTTCCACGTTGATGTCTCTCTTGCCACATTTTCCACCGGAACATCTCTCTTGCCACGTTTGTGACATAGACATCGTTCTTGCCACATTTGTGAAGATATATGTCACAATTGAGACGTTTTGGAAACTAGGTCTATTGGTCTCTCAAAGTCTATTGGTTGAAACCTTCTCATAGGCTATCATAAACTACGGGTATCCAGAGAACAAGAAGGGCTAGGTGACTGCCATTTTGTGCAACATTTTCATGTCTTCCTATTCCTTACCTTCATTGCTTACACACTGATGCTAAAAACGTTCCAACGATATCTCAAAACGTACTTATCATTGCTAACATTCATGATAGGGTTGCAAGTTGTGTTGACAAATGTGTTCTAATTTGAATTTGAAAAAAAATACACCCTTTAAAAATAACACTCATGATCAATATATTGTGATGCAAAATTTGTTGTAGTAACTCAACAATACCATTGTTTGAAGTCTGGACATTTCTCACACCTACGTAACTTTGTGGTTAGTCTATGATAATCATCAAGTATTCCAAGGCATAGTACATGCTTGTCAATGCCTTCATTTGATATAGAATACTCTCTATTGAGTTTTGGCATATATTCCTTATCTAGGGCAACTATGGTATTTCAAAGTAACTACTAAATGATACCATTCACAAGGGATGACTTGATGTGTTTTTTATTACTAGATTTTGACTTGTGCCCTTGGTTAACTTGATGACCTAAGGGTATATTCTCATGGTTTACTTTCACATTGGACTCGACATTTAAATCTATCTCATAATTGGCTATTGACATTATGCTATGTATCTTGTGCAAATATGATATAAACACATGACTATACACCTTTGCAAGCTTTACATTGGATTATGTACTATGAACTTTCATGAATGATGAACATATCAATATATAGCAATCCTCATGCCTTGCATATTTCATTAATTTAATGATAATAAATGGCACATGGATATGACACACATGCATGCAATTTACCTCCAAGCATTATTTGAGCTTAGTTCTCTAAAACACAATCTTCAAAGCTCATTTCTCTTCTCTCAATCAATTGGCGTCGTTCCCTAAAAAAGATTGTCGAATTTGAGTCAAGCAGAGTCCTTCCCTTTTTCTTATCTTATTGCAATGATATGATTTAGCTCAACTACATAATATCCCCCACTTCTTGGTTTTCCTTGCCTAAAGAGTGGAGTGAATCACATAAGTGACAACTAGTGATTCACTTGATAGTATCCTTAAGATTTCTTCTCGAAGTAAGGTTGGACTTTTACTTTACAGAGTGTTGAGCAATATCAAGAACCAAATGCAAGATTCGAACACCATAATAAAAAATTCTTTATATTATATCCAAATAAAACTCGGTCATGGGATGCAATCATCACTAATTAATCCCAAATTGGACCCACCATGATGCCTTGATATTCTTCAACTAAATCCAAGGCTTCATTTTAAAACCCAACTCAATCAACATTGTTTAGTGTCTTCCATGCATGTGTATGTTTATTGGCTCTAGAACAAGGTAAAAAAATCCATGTTTATGCAATGAGAAGTGCATTTGAATATGATGTTTCCATAGGCAATGTATTTATGGACATGTATGCCAAATGTGGGTCTGTTAGCATTGCCCACAAATTGATTAAAAGTCATAGACAATGCATTTGTAGACATCCATGCCAATTGTGGAGGTGCTAGCATTGCCCACAAAATATTTAAAATAAATAATGCATACATGAGATGTTTGATTATGTAATACAATCATGGATGATTATCCCATGATTGGCACCATCCAAGGCTTGTAAAAAAATTGTTGATAATAAAAATTTGATAGCAAACCCAAAAATCAACATGATAGAATTTTCAATAGTTCCCAAAAGTTAGTGGAAGCTATGAAGAGAACATCAAGCATTGGAATTTTTTCATAAAGAAATATTGATATTAAAATATAATGTTTTGCCAACATGTATATATTTATTGGTTCTGGAACAAGGTAAGCAGATCCATGGTTATAAAATATGAAATGCATTTGAATATGATGTTGACATGGGCATTATATTTGTAGAGAGATATGCCAAATGTGGGGATGTTGCATTCCACAACATTTGTAGAGAGAATGCCAAATGTGGGGATGTTGCATTCCTTTAGGTTGTGTCTGATAAATAACAGGAACTAAATGAAATATTCAAACACCACAATCAAAATTATTTCACTATATCCAAATAAATAATTCATAAATGAGATGTTGGGTCATGGAATTGAATGATTAATGTTGATAATTCCCATAGATTGGCACCATCCAAGGTTTGCAGAAAAAATTGTTGTCAATAACCCAAATAAATCATTTACACTATATCCAAATAAATAATGCATAAATGAGATGTTGGGTTATGGAATTGAACAATTGCTGATAATTCCCACATATTGGCACCATCCAAGGTTTGCAGAAAAAAATGTTGTCAATAACCCAAAATGATCATTTACACTATATCCAAATAAATAATGCATAAATGAGATGTTGGGTTATGGAATTGAAGAATTGTTGATAATTCCCACATATTGGCACCATCCAAGGTTTGCAGAAAAAAATGTTGTCAATAACCCAAAAAGATCATTTACACTATATCCAAATAAATAATGCATAAATGAGATGTTGGGTTATGGAATTGAATCATTGCTGATTATTCCCATATGGGCACCATCCAAGGTTTGCAAAAAAAAATATTGTCAATAAAAATTTGATAGCAAACCAAAAAAAATCAACATGATAGAATTTTTAATAGTTCCCAAAAGTAGTGGAATCTATGAAGAGAACATTAAGCATTGGAATATTTTGTCCCCTAAAATTTGCATAAAGAAATATTGATATTAAAATATAGTGTTTTGCCAACTTGTATAGATTTATTGGCTCTGGAACAAGGTAAGCAGATACATGGTTATAGAATATGAAACACATTTAAATTTGATGTCGACATGGGCATTACATTTGTAGACATATATTCCAAATGTGGGGATGTTTCATTCCACTAATTGTTTAAAAGAAAACACAAATGACATGGGTCTTGTAATGAAAAAATTGCCAATTATTCCCTATTTGACGATACAAAGTTTATCAAAAAAAATGTTGCTCGTAAACATTTAATATCGAACCAAAAAAAACCAACATGTTAAGATTTTTAATAAATTGGAAACCATGAAGAGAACATTAAGCATTGGAATATTTCCTTCGCATTTATGTTCATAAAGAAATATTGAAGTCAGAAGTATGTTAAAATAGCTAACGAAAGGAAAAGGAATTTTTCAATTGGAAAATATAACAACTACAATTAGAAGAGAAAGCATAACGATTACAATTAGAAGAGAAAGCATAACGATTACAATTAGAAGAGATCAATTTCGAAGACTTTGAAATTCGATTGTCATTGAAAGTGAGATGGCCTTCATTGCCATTTCAATTCTTAATCAAATCTCGCAAACATAAACATTAAAAGAGAGATGCCCTTCAATGCCAGTTCAATTCTCAATCAAATTTGTCAAACTTAATCATTAAAAGAGAGATGTCCTTCATTTCCAAATCATTTCTTGTGTCAAATATCTCAAAAAAACCCCATTCCAATCATATATGAGTGTTAGCCTTGACATTCTTCAACAAAATGTAATAATAAGTGCATTTGAATCTAATGATGTTGGGTTATGAAAAGAAATCATAAACTGCACGAGATGTTGGATCCCCATGATGCCTTAACCTTCTTCAACAAAATGCAATTGTTACAAGTAAAAGTCCAAATAAAACAAGCCATCAAAATGCAATAAGTGCACTTGAATCTAATGATGTTGGGTTAAGAAAAGAGATCATAGACTGCACGAGATGTTGGATCCTCATGATGCCTTAACCTTCTTCAACAAAATGCAATTGTTACAACTAAAAGTCCAAATAAAACAAGCGATCACAAAATGCAATAAGAAGTGCATTTGAATCTAATGATGTTGGGTTAAGAAAATAAATCATAGATTGCACAAGATGTTGGATCCCCATGATGCCTTAACCTTATTCAACAACATGCAATTGTTACAAGTAAAAGTCCAAATAAAACAAGCCATCCCAAAACAAGACCGACTTTAATCCCTGTCCTGTTGAATATTTAACGATAATAAAGATCACACAAAATTATAGTAAAATAATAAACAGACATAAACAAAAGAAAATAACAAATAGATGAGACTAAATAGGGCTTAGGAGTGTTGCAAGGATCTAAGATTTAAATGTATATTTTGAAATTACAACATCAAGGAAGTCATTAATGGCATTAGTCCTTCAGAGGAAGCCAAAACACAGTACAGGGTTTCAAATAAAATGTATAAAGATTTATATGTAAGCTTCTCTACATTGGATCAAGTTTTATACATCAACATTCGCCTAAAATCAAAGACAAACAGGATAAAAACACAGGATAATATAAATAAAATCAACATACCCAAACCATTGGACATTAGCCACACTGAAAATTCATTAAAATCAGTTACTTGTCTATAAAATTAAGATATGAATGTGAATGTTATGGCCTGTCCCAGGGGATCACAACACCAACACTGCAATAATACCCAGGGAAATAGTATGTAACATTCATCTGCTCAGAGGCTTCTTCTTACCCTTCCACTACTGTACTCTGTTGCCTTCACATAGGAAGAATAGTAAATGAGTAGGTAGCAGGTGGAATAATAGATTCCATCCACAACCAGAATTTACCCTGTGATGTTCATGATGGAATTTACAACATCCAACAAAGAATTGTTATTGTTTACAGATGCCTCATATCGTGAGGACAAGCATCTCTAGCACGAAGCATCCCATCCCCATCACTTTATAATACTATTATGGTTCGGTTAGGTTTTAGGGTTTGGCTTGCTAGGTTTCGGGTTTATGTAATCTACACTTAATAGAAAAACACAAAAAAGAGAGATGTAATGTGAATGTGAATGTTATGGCCAGTCCCAAGGGATCATGGCAGCAACGCTATAAAATATATGCAGGGAAATATAATATAACATTCCTCTACTCGCAGGCTTCTTCTTACCCAGTGACTACTCTACTTTTTGCTGCCTTGACAGAGGAATGAAAGCAAATGAGTAGCAGGTGGAACAAGAGATACCATCAATGAGCAGAATTAGTATTTAACATTCACATTGGAATTAGTGTGTGACGTTCACTCTCTGGCAGGTCAGGGGTTCACTCTCTTGGCTAGTTCAATATTCAATAATCATCAACATCAACCTCATAATATGACAATAAGTAGATATAAACAACAATACTTATCATTGAAATAAGCAGCACTAAATTGGGCTTAAAGTAATCATGTCAAAGGTGTAACATTTAAATATATATACATATTGCTCTTCAACAGAAGATAAAATACAGTCTATGGAAATGAAAACAGTTACAACAACACAACTACTGAACAAATAACTCAATCGATCCCACTAATCTACCCATACACGTTCAGAGGAAGAGCAGAAAATGAGTTCAAGTAGAAACATAAGTGCGAAAATGAGTATCAAGGTCACATGGGGAAGCCCTGGCATCCATGGGTTAGTAACAGATATTTACCAGCTATCTGTCTATCTATCGATCTAAATTTAAAGTTTATAATAGTAGAAAACTATTAATTTCCTCATAAAATCTAATTTTAATTTACAACAAAATGGTTACCTCAAATAATTATCAAAGCCTATGTTCAGTACAATTCTATTTGTTTCACCATAAAATCTAGTTTTAATTTAAAACAAAATTGTCACCTCAAATAATTATCAAATCCTATGTTTACAGGTGAAAACATTGAGTTTAAGAAAACAGGGCAACCACACCTTATTTCAAGGTCATATAAAGCAGCATTGGGGGACCTGTGAGCTGGTAATAGGAATCTACCAACCCCACATGGTTTTCCAATAGATAGCCACGCATCAACCCTTCTCCATCCAACACCCTATCTGGAGCTCTATCCAGCTAAGCATTGCTCCCAAGGCTTCCAACCAGTTTTTTCTCTATATAGCTAGACCTCTATTTATTTCTATCATATTTTCTTGGATAAATGGGGAGAGAAGAAGAGCCATCACTATTACCTCACTGATTTCTACTCCATGAAGATAAGTAAATGAATATTTATCAAAGTTTGACAGTAGGTTCAAATTTTTTTATTCCATCATACCTGTAAATGTTCGACCCTATGAACCTGCTGCCAGATTTCTCCTTTTTTCTCATGGAAAGAAGGGTTCCTAATCTACACGAGATGTTCACCCACATCGTGGAACTAGAAAATATTTTTTTTGGCTTCGGGAAAAGTAAGGCTCAAGCAAATGATCATTGTATGGAGGGTTATGATAAAAAACAATGGCCAAATTCTGCAAAACGAGAAGGCCATTCACAGAGTTTAGTTTGAGCATCCATTGGAAGGTGTAGAAGACATTGGTAAATTAGTCCATGATTCAGAATGGAAGCCAATTGGTATTGCTTACCTATTCAGTAATCATGAAATAGATGATAGTGAACATGGTGTTGATCTTGAGAGAGGTGCAACAAGCAAAGAGGATTGCCAACGGCATATTAAAGAAGATACTCTTATGGTGAATGCTAAAGAAGAAGATGTTGTTGGAGATGACTCAAAATTGTCAAATTTTTGTTACGAAGTTGAGTATGATATAGACATGCAAGAGTGATGCAGGAGCATCTCTCCACATCAGCCAGCCAGCCACGTTAGTGAATTCAAAGCGCAACCTCATTTAAAATGTGAATTCAATGTAATTAAATGTTTAAGCTAGTGAGCTTTGAAGCCGTGCCTTTGCACAGGCTGTAGATAAGATCGGCCTTAAATTTTTGTATGGCTGAGATCTAGATCCAGATAGTGGACTAGACAACCCATTCAATGCAATTGAATAGGGTAGGTAGGTTGGAGGGAAGATCTCTAAGAGCCCCCTCAGGTAAAAGAGATTTTGTATCTCATTTTGAGTAAGAAGAGTGAGATAGAATAGAAGAGAATCTGCGAGTAGAGAGCAGAAGAGAAGAGCCGAGACCTTGTTACAGGCCGTGCTCAGGAACACCTTGTTAATACAGGCATTTGCCATAATTAATACAAAGAGCAGTTTTTCCTGCATGATTCTTTGTTAAATGGGTGTCTGTGAGTGTTCTTTTGTGTATGTTGTAGATGTATGTTGTTATTGTGCATTTTTAGGGGTGTGTTTGATTTCAGGTGAAGGTCTTTGAGGTTTCATGCCATGAGGGTGTGACAGAGTACTACGGTCTCTGAAAACCAGTGCACTGAAGCACTTCTGAATTCTGCGGGTTCAGACAAAGACGTGCTGCGGCACAAGAACTGGAATCAACAACTCAGAGGGAGAAGACCTCAAGGTTGCTGAAAACCTTGGAGGCAAGGGTGTGTGGGAGAAGACACGATTGTAGACAGAAGCTCTGAGGAGATTTGTGAAGCTCTGCCAAGTGGGCATTGAGCAAGTGCAAGGAGTGCACAGGGGAATAACTCTGCTGTGAGTTCAGGAAGAAGAACCAGAATCACTGAGGATTCGGAAAGCTCTGCCAGGTGGGCATTGAGTGAGTGAAAGGAGTAGATACTCTGCCAAGTGGGCATTGAGTAGGTGTGCAGACAGGCACATAGAAGAGAAGAGAACTCTTTGAGTTCTGTATTTTGAAGGAAGAATCCACTGAGGGATCTTCACAGGGTTGTTGAACACCCTGCAGAATCAGCAAGGAGTTGCTTGAGGAAACAGAGAGCCAGGAGGCCGTTACATTCTCCATCTATGGGAGAAAGGAAAGAAAGAGACTAGTTTCCTTGGAGGTCGAAGCTACAGGAAATCTCAAGAGGAACAATGTTTTTTTCATGTGCTGGCGAGAACTCAGAGTGAGGAGTTCGTAGAGGTGAGAGGAAGACAAAGGCCAGAGCCTTTGAGAACTTGGAATTCCTCCAAGTGCAGGAAGAAAGTGCGCAGAAGCTGAGGAGGAGCAACAACAGCCACCGGATCGGCCGAGGAGATATGGACCGTTGGAAGGTTTTCACATCCAAAGAGTGTGCAGGAGAAGAGGTGATCTGAGCCATCAGATCTAGAGTGAAGAACCCGACAGTCGTCAGATCTATCGTGATTTACACGATGGTTAAACCATCGGGAAAAGTTGAGGTGAAAGTACCGACGAGAGACATTTGGGCATCGGGATATCGACACTCAGGATATCGGAGTACTCGAGGTCGAGAAAGCCGGGGCATTTCAAGTCTCGAAACAGTGAAAGAATCGAAGTCGTTGATTTGTGGGAGGACGTGTGTCACGCAATCGTCCAATTCGGAGATCCAGGCACTGGTATTCGTGGAGGCGAGAGTCCCGAAAACAGACGTCAGGATATCGGGACTTCAACGATCGGTATATCGGGAGTCTCGAAGACAAGAGATCGGGAATTTCTATGAGGAAAGTCCCGGGAAAGATCTGAGCCGTATGTTTTTGGAGACACGTGGTGGAGATCGAGCGACCCGTCGGTATATCAGCTACTGGGGTTTTGAGTTGATAGAGGATTCTGTCATCGGGGTAGTGAAAGTCCCAAAACTGTGAGATTGGATCAGGGTCTTCCATCTATTGGGGGACACATGGTGAAGATTCAGATTATCGGGGAAAGCCCCGATAGAAAAGTCAAACCAGAGGATCAGGGTTCAACGTTTCGCGAATCCTGAGGGAAATACTTCCAGAGCATCAGAAGTCGTGAAATCTCGAAGAGTTAACCAGAATCGTCCATCAGTTGGGGGACACGTGGGCGAGATCGGGAGCCCGTCAGCATTTCGGAGATCGAAGGGACAAGGTGCCGGAGCATTTCAGCAGTGGAAACTCCGAAATCGTGAGAAGCGATCAGGATCGTCCATCATAGGAGGACGTGTGGAGGAGATCAGAGCATTCAGGAGATTTCCTAAAAGGAAAGCTATCTATCGGCATTACGAGCATCGGGATATAAGGAATCCCATGGACAAGAGGTTTATGAATTTTGACATTGCGATGTCCGAAACCCTGACGAGAGATAAGACTATGGTCATGGGGATAGCGGTCATATAGGCCAGGAGTTTAGCCAGGAGGGATAATGAATAAAGCGTCGTATCGACAGATTGGCGATCGGGAGTTCGAGGGGACAAAGGTTCTCGACATCACAAAAGATGAAACCCCAATCCTGAAAGACATAAGGCTGCGGTCTTATGAGAAGCGGTCACATGGACCAGGGCATAGCCAGGAGGGGCTAAGGCCAGAAGGGAGCACATCGGTGAATCAGAGTTCGGGAGTTCAACAGGACAAGAACTCTCGACGACAAGGATCACGAAATCCCGAAACCCGAAATTGAGTCGGGGAAGATCACGGTTGAGTGCAGAGAGCCATGTGGTTGAATTAAGGACCTATGGATCAGATTTTCATCAGGGATCCCAGCAGGGAATCCAAAGAGCTAATTCAGTTCAAAGGGGAATTTGAATGATCCTGTGAGCAGGAGCACGATGAGGTGGTGGTAGTGCACATACTGCATCAGGTGGTATCAGTGCGGGATTTCATCTGTATATTTCAGGTGAAGCGAGAAGGTAAAGGAAGGAGACAGAGCATTGGACACTTTGTGATGGTTGTTTGTAGGTAGGCAACAATCAAGAAAGAAATCAGGGAGATTGTAGGATGAAGCTGGTAACACTCTTGGTGTACAGTGACAGCACTAGGTTTGCTAGGAAAGAAGACAAAGACAACACCATGGTTACTGAAGACCATAGGCATGCTGGGAGGAAGAGAAAAGTAGAAAAGCTTGCAGAAATGGATAAAGAGCTCTATGAAATAAGGGCAGATATAGAGAAGCTCGAACTGCGGATGCGGCAGGATAAGAGGTCGATATGGATGCGTGAATGGCCCATAAGGAAGCCGAAAACAAAATGGCCAGTCAAGGATTTGATGGTCAGAGGGTAGCGCAGGCTGTTAAAAAGATGGTTGAGGTATGCTAAAAACCTCAATGGACCAGAGGAAGAAATGGTTCAGGTGTGTGAACCAAAGACTGGGAGAGGTCTCAGTGATGGAGAAAATGAATTGGGATCAGCAGAGGATCTCAAGAACTGCTAGGTGGGTAGGGAAGAAATTCCATATTGCCAGGAGGGAAATAAGTTGAGATCACTGCGGGATCTCAGAGACTGCCATGAGGACAGCCAAGGAATTTCACATTGCCAGCTGGGCAATGATATAAGGTCACTGCGGGATCTCATAGACTGCCAGGAGGGCAGTGGAAGCATCTCAGATTGACAGGTGGGAAGAGATGAGCATTCGAGACTGTCTGAAAGTCTCATGGACTCGGAGGTGAGTTCAATTCAGCAAGGGGTGTTGATGAATATGGGATCATTCGATTCCATGGACTACCAGGAGGGCAGTAGAGACATCCCATATTGCCAGGTGGGCAGGGATGAGCAGGTGAGTTTTGATCAGCCCGAGGAGCTGACAGAGCAGATGAGCTCGGAGGTGAGTTTGGATTAGCATGTGCAACTGACCGAGGAGGAAGATCAATATAATATTCTAATGATTGGGGGAATTCAGGTATTCCTACCACTTACCCAGGAGGAGGCAGAAATCTGTGTTGCAAGTGCAGCAACAGCAGTAGAACAGTCAGTTGAGACTGTCAAAGAAGCGGGATTGGAGCAGATATCTGTAGCTGCGCAAGCAGAAGCAGAAGAGGGAAATGAGCATTTTGAGGAGTGTCTCAACATATTCAGCCAAGAAGCTGAGGAAGCTATAGCACTGAAGCTAGAAGCAAAGGAATCCAAAGAGTGAGCAAGAAGATTTATCACTCCATGGGAGATGGAGCTAGAGATGCTGGAGGATTGGATGAACAATCCAGAACCAGCAAGAGAACTGGCAGTAGTTGAGCTGTCAGAGACGATGACTGAGCAGCAGGTCAATCGAGAGAAGACTGCAAAGATGAAGTTTGTAGCAGAGTGGCAACTTGAGGCCACAGACGAAGATAAAGAAGAAGGCGTGGGAGATCACAATGATCTACCCAATTGCAGAAAATTATTGCGGCTGGGGAGATAGCAAAAACAGGACCAGCCACTGGAGAAGCTATATGCAGTGATCGAGGAGATTAGAAGGTTGATGTTGAGGTCAGCAGAAACTACCAGCGAGGAGCAGCTGAGCAGAAGAGAAGCAGCAGCAGCAGCGCAGAAGCAGTAGCAGCAGGAAGATGGAGCAGATGAACAGCTCCAGAGGATGATTTGGGATCCAGAAGGATTTCCAAAGTTGAGAGATGGGAAGCTCATGAGCAGGAGCTCATGAATTTTTTGCAGCTGAGGAGTATGATGCAGGAGCATCTCTCCATGTCAACCAACCATCCAGCCAGCGACGTTAGCGAATTCAAATCGTGTGCTGAAAAGAGGCGCAACCTCATTTAAAATATGAATTCAATGTAATTAAATGTTTAAGATGGTGAGTTGTAAAGTTGTGCCTTTGCGCAGGCTGTAGATAAGATCGGCCTTAAATGTTTGTATGGCTAAGATCTAGATCCAGATAGTGGACTAGACAGCCCATTCAATACAATTGAATAGGGTAGGTAGGTTGGAGGGAAGAGCTCTAAGAGCCCCCTCAGGTAAAAGAGATTTTGTATCCTATCTTGAGTAAGAAGAGTGAGATAGAATAGAAGAGAATCTGCGAGTAGAGAGCATAAGAGAAGAGCCGAGACCTTGTTACAGGCCGTGCTCAGGAACACCTTGTAAATACAGGCATTTTCCATAATTAATACAAAGAGCAGTTTTTCCTGCATGATTCTGTGTTAAATGGGTGTCTGTGAGTGTTCTTTTGTGTATGCTATAGATGTATGTTGTTATCGTGCATTTTCAGGGGTGTGTTTGATTTCAAGTGAAGGTATTTGAGGTTTCATTCCATGAGGGCGTGACAGAGTACTGCGGCCTCTGAACACTAGTGCACTGAAGCACTTCTGAATTCTGCGAGTTCAGACAAAGACGTGCTGCGGCACAAGAACTGGAATCAACAACTCAGAGGGAGAAGACCTCAAGGTTGCTAAACACCTTGGAGGCAAGGATGTGTGGGAGAACACATAGTTGTAGACAGAAGCTCTGAGGAGTTCTATGAAGCTCTGCCAGGTGGGCATTGAGCAAGTGCAAGGAGTGCATAGGGGAAGAACTATGTTGTGAGTTCAGGAAGAAGAACCAGAATCATTGAGGATTCTGAGAGATCTGTTAGGTGGGAATTGAGAAAGTGACAGGAGTAGATACTCTACCAGGTGGGCATTGAGTAGGTGTGTAGATAGGCATAGAGAAGAGAAGAGAACTCTTTGAGTTATGTATTTTGAAGGAAGAATCCACTGAGGGATCTTCACAGGGTTGCTGAACACCCTGCAGACTCAACAAGGAGTTGCTTGAGGAAACATAGAGCCAGGAGGCCATTACATTCTCCATCTGTGGGAGAAAGGAAAGAAAGAACCGATTTTCCTTGGAGGTCGAAGCTATAGGAAAGCTTAGGAGGAGCAACATTTTTTTCATGCACTGGCGAGAACTCAGAGTGAGGAGTTTGCAGAGGTGAGAGGAAGACAAAGGCCAGAGCCTTTGAGAACTTGGAATTCCTCCAAGTGCAGGAAGAAAGTGCGTTGAAGCTCAGGAGGAGCAACGACAACTGTCGGATCGACCGAGGAGATCTGGACCATTGGAAGGTTTTCACGTCCAGAGAGTGCGCAGGAGAAGAGGTGATCTGAGCCGTCAGATTTAGAGTGAAGAACCTGACAGCCGTCAGATCTGTCATGAGTTACACGGTGGTTAAACCATCGGGAAAAGCCGAGGTGAAAGTCCTGACGAGAGACATTTGGGCATCGGGATATCGGCACTCGGGATATCGGATTTCTCGAGGTCGAGAAAGCCGGGACATTTCAAGTCTCGAAACAGTGAAATAATCGCAGCCATTGATTTGTGGGAGGACGCGTGTCACGCGATCGTCCAATTCGGATATCCGGGCACTGGTATTTATGGAGGCGAGAGTCTTGAAAATGGACGTCGGGATATCGGGACTTTAGCGATCGGTATATCGGGAGTCTCGAAGACAAGAGATCGGGAATTTTTATGAGGAAAGTCCCGGGAAAGATCTGAGCCGTATGTTTGTGGAGACACGTGGCGGAGATCGAGAAACCCGTCGGTATATCGGCTACCGAGGTTTTGAGTTGACAGAGGATTTTGTCATCGGGGTAGCGAAAATCCCGAAACTACGAGATTGGATCAGGGTTGTCCATCTATTGGGGGACACGTGGTGAAGATCTGGATTATCGGGGAAAGCCCTGATAGAAAAGTCAAACTGGAGGATCGAGGTTCGACGTTTCGTGAATCCTGAGGGAAAGACTTCCGGAGCATCAGAAGTCATGAAATCCTGAAGAGTTAACCAGAACCGTCCATCAGTTGGGGGACACGTGGGCGAGATCGGGAGCCCGTCGGCATTTCAAAGATCGAAGGGACAAGGTGCCGGAGCATTTCAGTAGCGGAAACTCTGAAATCACGAGAAGCGATCAGGACCGTCCATCATAGGAGGACGCTTGGAGGAGATCAGAGAATTCGAGAGATTTCCCGAAAGGAAAGCTATCTATCAGCATTACGGGCATCGAGATATCAGGAATCCTGTGGACAAGAGGTTTATGCATTTTGGCATTGCGATGTCCGAAACCCCGATGAGAGATAAGATTGTGGTCACGGGGATAGCGGTCATATAGGCCAGGAGTTTATCCAGGAGGGCTAACAAATAAAGTGTCGTATCGATAGATCGACGATCGAGACTTTGAGGGGACAGAGGTTCTCAACATCAGAAAAGACGAAACCCCGAATCCCGAAAGGCATAAGGCTGCGGTCTTATGAGAAGCGGTCACATGGACCAGGGCATAGCTAGGAGGGGCTAAGGCTGGAAGGGAGCACATCGGTGAATCGGAGTTCATGAGTTCAACAGGATAGGAACTCTTGACGACGGGGATCACCAAACCCCGAAACCCGAAATTGAGTCGGGGAAGATCACGGTTGAGTGCAGAGAGCCGTGTGGTTGAATTAAGGACCTGTGGATTGAATTTTCATCAGGGATCCCAGCAGGGAATCCAAAGAGATAATTTGGCTCAAAGGGGAATTTGAACGATCCTGTGAGCAGGAGTGCGACGAGGTGGTGGTAGTGCGCATACTACATCGAGGAGCAGGCAAGGAACAAAGAAATGAAGGTTTCAAAATCTGCTCATATTGAATTTTTCAGTAGTGAGCCATTATGTGATAAGTATGAGGAAGAATATGATTTAGAGACAGAAATTTTGTCTTCTATAGCATACATGAGTTTTCCATCAAAGCTAGGATATCCTAAAGATGATTTTGATAATAATGATGCTTATCCTCCCATTCGCATACATTTACAGAATAAAGAAGTGAAGAAAGCATTGAAGACCCTTGCATGAATATTGAGAATAATGCCAGTGAGCATTATGGTCTTGAAGAAGCAGTAATGAGTAAACTGGAGTGCCAACAGTGCAGTAAAGAGGATGCTCCAGTGATGAATAATGGAGGAGAGAATGTTACTGGAAATAATTCAAGTCCTCGAGATTTTCATTATCAAGTCAATTATAATGACATGGAGATGAAAGAGCAAGTAAAGAGCAAAGAAATGAAGGCTAAAATGTTGGTTGAAAATAAACCAAATATTCATAAACAAAATCTGCTTTTGTCAAAAATACATCAATAATCAGTGATTTCCAGCAGCATATGGAAGGAAGTGCTCTTATTATGAGTAGTGAAAAAGAGGATGTTGTTGGAAATGACTAAAATCCTCAAAATATATGTTATCATATTGGCTATGATGATATCAAAATGCAAGAATGGAAAGAGATAAAAACAATAGATGTTAAAAGATTGGATGAAAATGAATTCGACTTCAAAATAAATATGAGTCAACCACGATAATTATGGTCAACTATAGTCAAACATGATGAATTATGCTCAATAATGGTCAACAATGGTCAATGGAGATCAATATCATCAATAAGGGTGAAGGGTTAGTTGGTTACTAGAGTGAATATAATAGGAGGGTCATGGGTTAAGGGATTAGTAAGTTACATAGTTAATGGATTAGTGGGTATGTTTCTATGAATTTAGTGGGTCAAGAGGTTATGAGATGGGTTCAGTGGGATTAAATAGTTAGGAGGTTCATGGGGTCATGCATCAACCATGGTCAATATAGTTAACGATGGTCAAATATGACTAGTGGGTTACTAGGGTCATGGGATTGGGGATCAAGGGTTAGTGGGGTTAGTGGATTAATCATTAAATAGTTAGTGGGTTACGGGTTTAGGGCTAGTACAATTAGTGAGGTTAAGGGTCATGGTGTATTAAAGGGGTTAATTAAATCATGGTGTATTAAAGGGGTGTATTAAATCATGGTGTATTAAAGGGGTGTATTAAACCTAAAATGGACATAGATGTAACAATAACAAAAGGATGAAGTACTTATGC
>ML777110.1:314499-328668 GCA_009831015.1 Picea engelmannii
TCGTACCTTTTGTGTATGTGTCACATTATGGAGATCAAAGAATTGCTCCATCTGAAGTATCCATGTGATTGGGTCCTTGCCATCAAACTTCCTCGTATCAATCTTAGGAACGTGGTTGGACTTCAAACCAAAGTTGGAGTTTCTCCATTCTTGATTCACCTTCCTTGTGTCCTCATCATGAATTTCATGGGATGCATTTTCACTTTTAGGTGTCTTCTCTATTACGAAATTTTTCAATACTTCCATGATCTTCCCTTTTAAACCATCCATCTTAGTATCCAACTTAGCTTCCATTGAATCCATCAACTTAGCTTCCATTGAATCTATCTTAGTATCCAGCTTAGCTTCCATTGAATCCATCTTCTTTTGTAGTTCATTTATGTCCCTACGCATTTCTTCACCTTCATCAAGAGTCCAAGTAGGATTTTCTGGAGGTTTATTTGGTGTAGAAGTTCCCTTTTTTGGTGGCATGTTGGCCAAGTATCACTTTTGAACCTTGATTTTGAGGTGGTTCTCCTAGACAATATTTCTTCTGTTGTATCTCCCAAGTTTCATCTCTTTTGGGTATGAAATTTTCTTTTAGGTAGTTCTCTAATATTTCTTCTCTGCAATGCCATAGGTCTGATCAAAATTGGATGTGCCAAGTGGAATTTACGGTAACTTCCCCACAACTTATCGATTTTTGTCTTTTCCAGGAGATCTTACTTGTATAGCGTTCCTCGCACAAAATTATTGATATAAAATTCTGAAACTCACACCAAAAATACTACAGACTATCCATGATCCAATGAAATCAGTCCCACTCAATTTGGATACTCTAAGAATAATTTATGATTGTTTTACCTATAACACCTTCTTGACACTAGTCAATAGGACTAGTCAGATACCCTATCTTACACTAGGTGTATCTACAAATTTAAGATGACCCAGAAGCTGAAAATTTTACCACAACTACCTTACTAATTTATGTAAATAACCTCCGGAGTTCAGGGTCTGAAACATTACAGAAAATTTTTTATAGTGAAAATTATGCAATGACTCAGTTCAGGATGATTCCATAACCCTATCTTGTATAGGTTGTATCTCCAAAATTATAGGGCCTCGGGAGATGAATTTTGAATCCAACATACCTTGATCTGTATAATAAATATCCTCCAAGACGTTTCTTCTGAAACGTTGTAGAAAAAAATTTATAGCAAAAATTCCACGGTGTCTCAGATGTAGTAGTGAAACCCCAAGACCTTGAGCTCTGATACCATATGTTAAGAACCAAACTTCAATATAGCATAGAAAAACCTTAGAAAAAGTACTCAACGCCTTGAAAAAGAGATAATTTTAGATAATAAGCCTCTTCGAGGGGGCAACCTCCTTTTACCCCACTTTAATGTTCAAGTACAAGATGATTCAAAATGAAAATGTCTCCTTGGTATATATGGGAGACTATGAGGTATAATTACAACTAATGGCCTAAAGCCGACATAAATAAAATAACATTACTAATATAAAATGCCCCAATTAATGGGTAATGAGCCAATATTAGGGCTTAACACTATTGAAGGATCAGGCCGATGGGATGGATGTTGCGGCTGCTGGCAGGATGGAGGCACTCAAGAAGAAAGATGGGCCCTCTAGGGCCAAGCTCAAGTCAATATGGCTCTCGATACTCCATGTCTAGGATCTGTGGGCCTCGAGACATAATATCCTTAGTTATCCCTAGGCTAGGGGATAAAATTCAACACTTTTGGGAACTCCCGAAGCTCTAGAACTTCCAAAGTGTCAAAACCTTGCTAACACAGGCCCTTAGCTCTCGGTTTTCAGCCCGAGGTCAAGAGGAGGACCTCGCTAGCTGGTTTCATCATTTAGTGAGATATGTAAGCTTCAGGGAAACTATTTAAGAGGGTTTTGGTTTAAGTAAGGGACTGAAAATGAACCAGGGAAAGAGAAAATTCAATGCCCCACCCCCAGGAAGACTATTTAGGGGTTGGGTGTCTTACATGGGCACAGATAGGACAATGTGCTTATCCATGTAAAGTGTAATCATACTCAATTTATTAATATATAATATAACATCATTGCACACAGATGGAATCATACGAAAAGAGATGGGGGGCTAACTCCACCGGAAAAGGGAAAAAGGGTGGAGACTAAAGTCTTAAGGGAATATTTTCATAAAAATTATATGTTATGGATAATTATTTTATCTTAAGTTCTCGAGGGAAGGGAATGATTCACCAAGTGTCTAAAGCCACTTCTGAAGGTGACAACTATTGATTTTAAGGCATGCAATATATATTGTTTTCCTTAGTGTATTTTGGGGATGGTTATTCATTTTCTCATAGGCAGAAGGGGTCAGAGGGTCTGGAAAATTCAAATATTACCTTATCCGCAGAGGGAAGCTTGTAAGATATTTTTGTTTTGTATCCATAGTTTTTTCTGTCGAAGAGGTAGGTTTTCAGGCTCATGAGAAATCTCTCTGGATGAGAGATTTGATGTTAAAGAAGTGGTTTGTCAGGCCCATGAGCATACTCTCCAGGTGAGATTTTTGTTGGGAATTGTTCCCTGGTGCATTGGGCATTAGTTGCAGGTCTCAAAGACTTTCTGTCTGACCTATTGTTGGAACCCTAGAAGGAAAGTGGGGCAGCTAAGGGATTGTTGAGCAGAGAAGGGACACAGTTCCTTGGGTGTCACAGGTGCGTGGGGAATGAGAGACTGTAGGCTTGTTGCAGTAGTGGCACCTTGGACCAAGAAATTTTGTTGAGTATCAGACCTTAGCCTATCATTAGGAAACCTTTTTTCCCTGGTGGAGTTAAGCCTCGGCTCGGGGGTGACCTGTTGTTGAAATATTTTGAGCAACATAGTCTATGGTTGGGAGGAACGTCTGAGTTATGCGTGCAGTTGATGACTTTCATAAAAGATAAGTGTTATTTATGTGCTTTTCTCATTTATTGTGTGTTGATTTATCTATGCTTGACATGGGTTAATTCTTATATGTTGTCGCATATAAGTAATTGTTGTTATTCTGTCTAATGCTACTTGCACATGTAAGTGGGGTGCTTATAGCCTATATTTGTAGTTGTGCATGAGTATGAAAAATGTTGAAGTTTTTCATGTTAATTTATCCTTTGATGTTGGTCATGAGTCTTCGAGGAAAGGATTTGAATGGTCGGGTACGCAAGAAAGTAGTATGTGTGCACAGGAGGTTGGAACTCATGTGTGCATTTAGGGAAATAGACCCTGCACATAAGGAAATTAGAATTGGCATGTGACGTCGGGATGGTTGTGCACATTATAGTGTTGTGTGATCAGTTTACTCATGCACAATTGTTTTTAGTTACTTTTTTTGCTTAAAGTTATGTTAAAAGGATAAAGTTAGTGTGGCGTGACTCAACTTGAGGTTAAGAATGTTACTTCAAGTGATACTTCACAGACTAGGGTTGTTATAGAATCTGCGCAGTGGATTTTCATAGTAGAATTGTTTAGTAGTATGTTGGGTGATGTTGCAGTATGGTTAATTCAGAGCTAAAAAATTTGAGATTGTGTGGCATGGCCTAGCCTGGGAGGATGGGGACTCTTATCCCCGATTTCTAGAAATAACTAGGAGATCATGTCTCGAGGCCCACATGTCCTAGACATCGAGTATCGAGAGCAGGATTGACCTGAGCATGGTCCTGGAGGGCCCATGTTTCTTCTTCTTCATCACACTTGTCTTATCAGCAGCAGCAACATCCATCACCTTCAGCTTGGAATTGCATCAGAGAAGACTCTTTCTCCATGAGGTAGTTGGTTCAGGTATCATGGTATGTGTCATGTTTGATCATTATAACTTTTAGATATATGCATCAGATTCCTTTCATTTCTGACAACTGCTTGGATCTTACACTAACCCACTTGACCATGGTTGGGGGGATTGACAGGGTACCCAAGAAAGCTTGTATCCATAGGTTTTGTTTAGCTACCAGGGGGGATTTTGAAGAGCCATCATCTGCTCCCATCATTATTTCACTTTTACATCTTATCTCCCATTCATCTATCCCATTCCCCTAGTCTAGACATTAGGATGACCTATTTATGGGGTTACACCTTATCCTGTGGGAAGAATGGGCTAAAGGCCCAGGGGGTAAAAGCAGCTGGTAAGAGATAAAATCCATAAAAATAAAACCTAGAGATGCCTCGCCCAGGGATCCCCGAGAAGGCGATAAAAAGCCTCTCAATAAGAAACAAGAGGGACCCTAAGAAAAATAATAAAACAAGACCTAGCCAAGAGGATAGGGGGTCTCATCACGAGCCAACCCATTATGTTCATAGATACCTAGCAGTATGACATTGCCATTATCTGGTTACCACGCCAGGGCAGTGACCTTTGGTTGCATGGCCAAGGGAAAGGGGGTCTCATCACGAGCCATCCTTATAATCTCTGTGAAATTACTTGTGGGTAACACTATCAACTCTGGTCACCACACCAAGGCAGTGTCCTCTAGTTAGACCTTGAAATAAAAAGAAAGAAAAAGTAATAAAGGAAAGAAAGAATAAAGGCAATGAAGGGCTTGGAAAGAATCGCATCCATGACAGGTACAAATCGCCTCCTACAAAGGCACCCACGGATAATATCACCCCTGTCTTCCACTATGTATGGACATCCTTTGACCACACCACCTTGTGTTACATGGCTTGGATGATATCCTTTGGGAACTTTCCTTTTCTTATGGATGCTGGCCCAATAGGGCACTTTGTCTTTTTCTTCAGCTTTGTATAGTAGGTCATTGTAATGTCTTTGAGCTATTAGATGATATGCTAGGGGTTTTATGCATGCATTTGATAAAATTAATGATGAAATATGATTGACATTGTCATGATCTCGAGGACTAATGAGCCCATGGAGGGTGGATTTTTTGATGTGCAGGACCATGCCCGGCGGATAGGTACCAAGTGGACTGGTACACATGGGGAGATGATTAGTTCGGACCTCCATGGGGCTAAAGATCCCATCAGATGATTGTTGGGACCTCATCAGGAGCAGAGAAAGGACAGTGATTGGTCGAGCCTTTGCAGAAGAGAAGAAGAAGGACATTTTCATTCAGGACGCCTTGGCTGAGCCCAGCTCTAGGGGGTTGACCCACTGGAGGTGGAACGTGTCCCTCTGTTGACCTAGGATGTCCTCCAGAGATCCTTGACGTCACCTCCAGCATGTGACATCTTTACAGGGTAGTTTGGCACGTATGGCAGAGTTTGGAGGCCCAGAGAGGGCCAACATTTGTCATCCAGTGCTGTGATTTGCCCTAAAAAGGGCCAACGTCTCCCTCAAATGGGCTAGACATCTTGCTCATTACTCATTTAGGGTTTTCTTTTAGCAGTTTAATGTAAAATAATATGATTTTTAGTTATTAGCCTTGTCGATTGTTTTAATGACCTAATTTTAATTAAAGGTCATTGGATGATATAAATTGAGGATGTTTTCCCTCATTTTAACATAACACAGTTCACTCACACTTGTGAGGTCTGATTTTTGCGCCCTTCTTGGGTATATTTGCTGCATAAGTGAGGCGCACTTGCTATTGGAAGGATATTTTTAGCATTTTATGGCATTTCTCTCAAGGAAGGTTTACAACTAGGGTTTTCTTATGCTTTTCTTCATGACATGTAAGTGAATTTTCTTGCAAAACTTCTTAATTGAATGGTTGTAGGTGTAATTTCTTGCATTTGCTTATAATATTGTTGATTTAAAACCCTAGGTAACAAGCACACAAGTAGGTCATTGTTACATGTCCCCTTAGAGAGAGATTTTTTCAGCCATTGAAGAAAAGAGATTAAGCCTAGCCTTTGCTACACTTATCTTGCTTCTTCCCTTGAGCCAACATTGAAGTTTATAGGTTGAAAGAGGGTGACGTCCTAGGCCTAGGTTATCTACACCTAGGGTTTTCATCTTCTAGGGTTTGAAAGCCTTGTCTTTACAACACTTTCTCCCTTAGACTTATTCTTTAGGCTAGGCGTTTTGCCAAGTTGATTTAGAGAAGGAGGAAAGAGCACGAGGCCTTGCTTAAGAAACACCAGAGTGAGCCTCTTTCCCCTAGGGTTTTGATTCTAGGGCCCTGCCTTTGCAGCACCATAGAACCCTACCTTCTAGTCTTTAAGTCATCGTCATTTCAAAATCTTGTGCCCTTTTCTTATTTGACTCCATATACCCTAAGGCACTGATATCTAACCTCCAACATTGAAGCTTTAGTGTGTAAAACTACTTTCAAAACTAAATTTTGAAACCCTAACTAACCAAACTAACCTAATTTAGGGATGACGTCACAGTTGGATATCTCATCTTGACGCAGAAAAAGTGTAATATACGCAATTAAATGATGATTTGAAGCATTTATTAAGTAAATTGTTGATTGGACATATTGTTGGCTTAGTCATCTCCTTAGATATTGATGAATTGATGATCTTTCATAGCTAATTAACAAAATGTTGAATTCATTTTACATCTATTGCAGTACATTGCTTATTAATAATATCAGATAGTCAATGAAGTACTAACCCTTTGAGTTATAGCCTGCATATATATATTGTGTTGCTGTTGTCTTGTTCCGGGGAGGTGTTTTCAATAGGGCATACACTTCATTTATTGGCTGATTAGCCGGACCATCTGACATTGGTGGTAACCTGTGAGGAGGGAACTCTAAAACTTGACCTTATACTTTCTGCCTCTTCAAACCCCAGGTTTTCGGGGATGTATCCCCTGGGCTAACCTCCCTAAATAGAAAGAACCTCCCCATCAAGGTGACATTGGGTGGGGAAGGTTCCTGTTACGCCAGTTTGATCTCTATCCTTTAGCCTATAACCTAAAATACAAACTGTGTGATAACAGGGACGTTACACATAACCAAGGTATACCATCCCACCATCATATTTCTCATACACTCAAAACCAGTGTCAATGGGAATTCATATGGAAGGAAGCTCCATAGTTTACATGGGTTGCAAAAGGTGCAACAATTGCATATCCACCATCCTCTTGAAAAGATTTTTCAAACTCATCATCAAGCTCATTCTTTTCCTTATTATTCTTCTTTTTCTCTTCCTTGTAGTATCTACTGAAATGCCAGACCTTACCACAGTTCCAACATTTTGCATTGGACTTTCCAAGAGACTTATGTCTCCCACAAGATTTGAATTTTCTATTTCATTTCTTCTCTCCTTTCTCCTTAGATCTTCCATGAATGATTAATTCCTTATTTGTGGATTTAAAATATTTCCACCTCACCTCCTCGGAGAGTAAAGAAGTCATGACCTTATCAAGCAACAACGTCTTCATAGTGCTTCTAATGTCCATTACTAAGTTGTCCCATGAATTTGGGAAAAACACAAAAGGGTCATGCAATGATCCTTCCCATCCATCTTCACTCCAACCAAGATCAATTGGGTCACAACAATATTAAATGCATTCAAGTGTTCATCTACAAAATCACCATCAACCATCCTCGCAGAAAACCATTTTTCCACATTAAAATTTTATTAACCTTCATACAAATCCCCCAACTTTGTCCAAAGAGATGACGTAGTTTTTTCTTCAAAGATGTTCAATAATACCTAATTGGCCAAATAGAGCCTGATAAGTCTTCTCACCTTTATCTCCAAAACCACCAATTGTTTATCTTTCATACCAATGGGTTCAGTTTCAAACACTGCAACCCATAGATCTATATCCACAAAAATATCCTCCATGTTGAGCTTCCACAACTGAAATTTAGCACCATTAAACTTCTCTATTTCTAATCTAAACATGCTCATCATTTCCTTGCAACAAGATTTCTTTCTATGCAAGTACCCACTCAAACAAATATAATTAGATAAAAAAAACCTTGTCCCTAACACCTTGAATCCGATGTGATCATGCTCTAGTGCCAAATGACATGACGTAGGGGTGTGGAATACGCTTCATACACTAATCAATAAGAAAAAAATGTACAGATATTAAATAAATACGGTTGCAATAATAAACAACACAAAAAAATACAACCATTAGACAACAATTTCCTCAAGAAAGATTTTTTAGGAGAAAACCCCCACACTCTTAACACTCAATGTATTATTCAACAACTAAATGGTTACAATACATTACAGAGTCCATATTCTCTCAACAAGAGTGTTCAACAATAGCATAAGGATTTTGTAGAAATTTTGATAGCATAATATTAAGTTAAAACTCGTACTCTAATTTTGTCCAACCCTAGCATTCAATAAATAGATATAACCAAAACCATAAACCATTTATAGCTTTCCAATTCTACATTTATTCCCTACTCCACTACAAGAGTGCAAAGTGTATGACACATGAATCCCAACATCATTTTCCTTCATTTGTTCATAAATTCCCACTTCAAAATTGATAAAATAAATTCCCCATTCAAAAGAATAAAATAAAGTCTATATATATATATATATATATATATATATATATATATATATATATATATATATATATATATATATATATATATATATATATATATAAAAAAAATATANTATATATCAAAGAAATGTAAATTAAAATTGTATACAACATATTATTCCCTTTATATTATTCCCTTTATTGTGCCTCAAAAATTGTAATTTATCTTTACCATATTGCAAAACATAATTAACTTTCTCTATATCTTTATTTTATGTTAAAAAAGATCAATAAAAGATTTTCTAAATTTTTATGGTTTCGAAGAATTAACATGTTAAAAAATATTAGTAATTTCACAAATATTTTGAAATTGAAAAGTAATATAAACATATCCAAAACATTTTAAGAGAAAATGTTTTTCATTCTTCACAATATTGTCACATCAAAATTGTAAAATCAAATTAATATATTGATATTATAACTTTACTTTCATGTTAAATATAAAATTCATTACCAATTATTCATTAGCATTCAAAAACATTTTACAACCAATGTAGATCATCTATCATGGATCCAATTTCTTAAGGTGTAATTTTTTTTATTATTATTTCATTCCATGTCAATTTATTTTTATTTTTTTCACACGAAAAAAACATTACTTTGTTATTATAAGAAATCAAAAGTAATATTACATCACTACTATACTTTCGTCTCAAAAGATGGAAAGTGTGTCATGTCAAAACCTATGATGTTTAGTCTACTTAACATAGTTCGATGAGAAGCATGTATATAGTCAACCGGTAAAATACCCATCAACTATCAAGAAGCATGCATTTTCACTGGTTTTTCTCAAAACCACAAATTTAAGAGCTGTAACAAAATCTGTGGGAAATTAATTTCCCATCTTTCAATACTTTGAGCCATGAGAGTCCTTCCTTCCACCCCGGAGCCTCCTTTGAGAGTTTGTTTGCAACAATGTTCAATTCACGATAGATATGTCGAAATTCAATCTCAGTAAAAGTCTTTGCTAGAGCTCTGATCCTGTCACAGCGGTGGGTGTGAGTGATGTTCTTTATGACACAAAGACAATTTAACTAGTCAATAATCATCATGGAATCGCCCATCACTGATATACACCGAATACCCAACTGCCTGGCCCACATGAGGAGAGTCCAAATACCCAACAGTTCAGCCTTTGTATTTGTGCATTTTCCTCCACCACGAATACCAAAACAAACAAAAGAGGAATCTATATAAATGGAAAATCCTCCCCCACAATTCTCGTTCTGTGTTGCACCATCAAAATATCCATAAACCTTGTCGGCATCTTGGAAAATGTTGCGGAGGATCCTAGAAGGAGGCGGGTAATGAACTTTGTAATATGCAGAGTAAGTAATCAATATATGACCCACCACCTTATCAACCATTGGCATCTCTCCTTCAAAAATACACAGCTTGTGCCCTCCAAATAGACCACCAGCAGAAGATAGGAAGTGCAGCATAATCCTTACGATACCTGATCCAACATTTTAATTTTGAATTTAAATCACCATCCCAATTTAAAAGTTTGATATTTAGCAATGAACAACATTTATGCCACACAGATATAGCAAAAACACAGTCCCCAAAGATGTGGAGATAATTCTCCTCATTCAATTTGCAAAGAGTGCAAATCTCGGGTCCTCTCCAACCCCGCTTTTTGAGATTTTCCCAAGTTAAAATATTGTTTTTTAGAACCAACCATCCAAAGTACTGAATTCTAGGAGGGATTCTGAGCTTCCAAATAATTATGCACCACTAGGGGACTTCATCAAACAAGTGAGAAACACAGATTTTTTTATACAAATCAGCGACAGTAACAATACCAAATTTGTTTTCAATCTAGATCAGGCCATCAAGTTCGCTAGTCAATCTGATGCCTGCATTATGAATTCCATCAATAAAGGTGTTCCACATCGGAGCCCAGTCATCACAAAGTTCCAATGTATGACTAGAGAGCTAGTCAAAAAAAAAATGGGGATAATGAGGCAATCCACTACACTGATAAATAGTCTTTACCCCCAAGCAATTTAGATGTGTGATCAGTTCTTGCAGAATTCGAAATGTGTCAGACCCACCCACAAATGGATCCACACCAACCTTGACCTGCTTTCCATCTCTAATATACCATGCTAAACATTGACCAATCCATTCAAAATATTTAGTGAATTTGTTCCAAATAGTAGACCCATGAGAATTTTTATATTTGTCATTCCTAATCAATTCTATAATAGGCAAGTTCCCCAAATACTTTTTTCTCAAGACCAATCCCCATAAACCATTTGATCTAGCTCCACTCGACACCATTTTTAATAGTAGAGCAATATTAAACCATTCCAAATTTTTAATACCCCAACCTCTTGCAAGTTCTGGAAGGGATAGAGTCTCCCAATCTGCCAAGTGATATTTGCCAGAGACTTCAACTGAGCCACCCCAGAGAAATTTGAAAAAAAGCCTGGGCATTTCCGTGAGAATGCTGGCCGGAATCAAAAATAGGGAGCACCAAAATATAGGTATACCATAGAGAACCGAGTTTATCAAGCACACCCTCCCACCCAACGAAAAATACTTATAGCCCCAGGAATATGTTTTGTACTTTATCTTAGCAAGTAACCAGATCCAGTCGTCGTGGGAGTATTTGATCGGTTTTAACTTGAAACCCAAGTAGTTAAGACCAGCATCCAAATTCTTAACTGAATAAGGCAAGAAATCTTTAATATTAGTAATATGAGCCAAAGCAACTCCAGCTGAGAAGAAAGAAGATTTCAGGGAGCTTATAAGCATCCTCTATGCTTCACAAAAAAGCTACGAGATAGATGAAAATTCCGACCATTCCTGAATGTTATCAGTACCAAAGATGAGAATGTCATCTACAAATAATAAGTGTGTGAGGAAGATATCCACAAAAAATTTTAATCCTGGAAATTTTCCATCAACCGTTTGCTTTTTTTATAAGTAGACTAAGACCTTCAATGACCAGAAGAAAGAGTATAGGTGATAAAGGGCAACCTTGTTGAATGCCTCTGCCAGCTTTAAATGAACATGAAGGACTTCCATTTATGAGAATAGAGAAATTTGCAAAAGATACACAGTCTAAAATCCAATTCGTAACCTGAAAGGGGACACCCTCTTGTAAAAGGATCAATCTAAGAAATGTCCAATCTACTCTATCAAATGCTTTGACCAGATCTAATTTAAGGATAAGAGCCTTCTTTTTCTTTGTTTTAATAGTATGCAATCCTTCTTGGGTGATACCCACTGCATCCATAATGTTCCTGTCCTTGAGAAATCCAAATTGTTCATGGCTTAACATCAAAGTCAGAATAGGTTTAAGCCTGTTAGCAAGAATCTTCGCCATGATCTTATAATAGAGATTGCACAAAGAAATAGGTCTGAAATCCTGAAAGGATTTTGGCTTCCCAACTTTTGGAATGATGGTAATGAAGGTAGCATTTAGAACCGGAGGGACAATTCCAGATACCCTAATCTCTTCAATCATCTCCACCAAATCATTTTTCAAAAACTCAAAGAATTCAAGGTAAAATTCAACCGGCCATCCATTCGGTCTGGGACTTTTATCTTTCTTGAATCCCTTCAAAACCCCCAAAATTTCATCTGTTGTTACCTCTTTGAACAAGGCTTGCCCATCTTCCTCAGAAAAATATTGAGGGAAGAGATTTATTACCTTTAACATCTGAGTTATATTTGAATCAGCAGGTTTTTTGAAAATGTCTGAAAAGTATTTGACACCCTCCCTCTGGATTTCCATCGGATCACTGGTCCAAACATCATTTGCCCCTTTAATATCCCATATAGTGTTATGAATCCTTCAGTTGTTAGCAAAACAGTGGAAATATTTTGTGTTTAAATCTCCATCATGTTAAAATAATGTAATTGCAAAGAGTATTCTTATTATTATTGATATTTTATTCATGGTATCAATCCCCATTGTGGATTGATCAGGTTGGATATTGTAATAGGACCAAATCCCCTTTTGCGGATTGGTCAAAAGACAATTGTAATAGGTAGAATAAGAAGTCGGCCCCAGCAGTTAATTAAGAGACCCAGAAATATAATAAAGGTGGGTTTACCCACCTAGATTGAGAAGTTGGCCCTACCAGTGAAGAGACACCTCACACGTGCCTGAACTTGTATAAATAAAGGAGGCTAGCGCCTCATTTGATCAAAACTCACTTGCTCAGTTTGAGAGACAAGTTCTAATCTGTTACCGGTAAAGGAGAGAGAGAGAGTGGTGCATATCTTGGAGAGGACTTTCTGTTTTAGCATAGAGATCTCTTGCCATTGTATTGGCTATCTATATTAAGGAAGTTTTGCTGGGTTTTCTTCCCCTAGAGGGTTTCCCGGGATAAATGTTGTGTGTCTTGTGAATGTGTATTTCTCAGTGATCTTGTTCTTATGTTGCTATTATCTATTGAAATGCAAATAACTATAATAATGGCATAAACATTAACATGGTATCAGAGCCAACCTGAAGGAAGCATATTTCGCAAGAGAAAAACGTCACTATTGCAGTACCTGCAAATTAGGGTTTTTCAAAAGTGAAGCTTTTCAGCTTCAAAACCACCTAGAAAGTTGTGCCCTCCCTCAAGGATCATTTTGGCACCTTCAGCACACCTTTTCAGTGGTTGGATGATCCAGGTGGATATCGGTGGCCACCCACCTTTTCCAAATGGCTCAAAATAGTTTTCTGGCCATTTTAGCAATTTACTATTTTTAGTAGGTTTTAACTTCCGGGGCCATTTTAAGGGTCCAAATGAAGGTTTTTTGAGATCGAGGTTCTCAATGATAGCTAAAGGCATAATTGAGCCCCCAAAATGAATCTCCTCGACAATACCTTTCCAACGATCTATCACACGCCTAAAACGGAGATCGTATGCAAAAGTTACGACCCCGAGAAGTTGATGTACTCACTTACCCAAATGGGGCCCACATGACTTTTGGCGCTTCATCTCCTAGGGTTAGGTTTTTGGATGTCTAGGACTTTTGGCATTCCCGTTTATTGTAAAAGGGCCTTCAGAGCCTCATTGTAATCATCTTCTTGCGAATGCGAGTAGCCGTCACATCTCTTCTCAGAGATAAGCTGCCACCATTCTAGCGAGTCTTTCACTCTGAATTTTTACATTCTTTGTACATTTCTCTTATTAATAGAAATCGTGTATTACTGTATATCTATGTTTATGGTTGCATCTCTGATACATTTCTGTTATATTATTGAATATCTGCAATATCTCTGCGCATTTCTTTATTATATCTCCGCTCTCATTTCATGCCGAAAATAATCCGGATCACTGGATCTCCCGGAAAGTGAAACCCTAGTTTTACAAAAGTACCAGAAGTACTAGAAAACCAGTACCAGAAGTACCAGAAGCACCAGTCCAGAAATCCATAGACCAGATTTGAAGGGGCAAAATTTGGATTTTCTCAGATCCAAACACACCAGGTAGCTCGCCTCAGCCAAGCACATCTCCTGGTAAGTTCAAATTTTGATTTTGAGCACTTTCATTTTTCGGTCATTTTCCTAGCTCCAGGTAAAGATGTCTGCAAGAATTAAGCTTATTGACAAGTTAGAAGGAGTGAAAAACTTTCATGCCTAGAAGTATAGGATTGGCCTCATTCTTGAAGAGAATGATCTAGCAAGATTCGTCAAGGAAGAATTACCGGAACCCGAAGATGCTGCAGAAAAGGCAAAGCATCAAAAGGACACAATAAGGGCCAAAAGAATCATTGCAG
>ML777110.1:365095-381666 GCA_009831015.1 Picea engelmannii
TAACAACAAAGGAAGGATCCATCAGAACCTATGCGGGTAAGCTCGACCACACTAGTAATAATGTTGCATAGCTCTTAGCCATGGAAGAAGGGCTCAACATAGCAAGGAAAAATGAGTATAACAAAGTTATAATAAAGGGTGATTCCCTCTTGATAATTAATATTATTAAGTAGATACAACATGGGTCTCTTCTCTCGAAGATAGCCTTTAGCTGACATCTCGAAGCTTCGTTGGAGAATGTGGAAAATTTAATGAGAAAAATCCTTGTCATCATCCCAAGCCATTTGAAGAAGAAAACAAACATGCTAGCATATTGGCTAGCTAACAAAGGGGTGTAGCTCAATAGAGACAAGTGGGAGGAGGTATGGGACCTTAATAAAACAGACATAGTGGTGATCAACTGTCAAGAACTAGCAAAGGATGACTGAAATCACCTGTATAGGGTGTCAGGGATGGGCATTGACATGGATATATACCTAGAGACTTAAAGGACATTGGATCCAACGACTATTAATAACATCCCTAGTTGGCAGGTGAATTAGGGGCATGGTGTAACAAAGTCAAAAAATCTGCTTAGTGGAGGGACAATATTTTCCTTGGGTGACCAACAAGGGAGAAGTATCGAGATAGATCTTGGTCTCAAAGAAATCACATATATTAATGCTGGGACCAACAAGAATGTAAACTAACGACACATAATATATATGTTAGGAGGAGTGATTAATGGCCTAGAGGGAATGAATTCCCATCTCGAGGTTCTACACGATTATACCCAGGTGCCATCACATGGCACCGTAACCCAACAATATCATATCCCCAATGTTTAATGCAATTTAATATGGGTCAAGGGAACCCATTAATGGAAATTATTACTCCCAGCTCGATGGAAAAAGGAATTCATAAGGATCATTTTGTTAAGTCTAAAGGGTGGTGAGGTCACAAGAAACTCCATCAGAGGAGTGCAGTGGAGAATTATAGGTACCTTCAACCATAAGGGGGGGTGGAGAGGCCCTCCCAAAGATTGTGCATGCTAGGTGTAGAATTTGGCTGGGTGTCTAGGAAGCAATGGCCCCGAGGCATAAGTATCCAAGAGGTTATCGTCGAGGAGGACATTCACCTCCAGGGTCTTCATCCCGCTAGCCTGATAACGAAGTCCCGTATTCAAGGGTTCAACGTGAATCCTTTAACACAACTCACTCTTTATTTACCTCCATTCCTCCATGTTTCCAAGACCATGTGGAAGAAGCCAAAGTAGTAGTCCACTACAAGAGAACTATGAACATAGAGAAGGAGGTGGCAGAAGCCACAATTCACTAGATTCTAAACGTGGGGATGACTCAGCAAAGGGATACAAAGTATTCGAAGATAGTGGAGCTTTATTGGCATATAAAAATCTCTTAGGCCAAATGCTTCAGATTAGGGAGGAGGCTCAGAATACAATGCAACTGCAATTGGATGGCCTTTACTTGATGATGCACGAAGTCCTAGCTTTCCTGCCCCAGTCAAGTATGGTGGTGACAGCTTCAACCCTGAGAAGTACACCAAATTCAACCCCAGAACAAACTTAGGATCGATCAGTGATGTCACTATGTCATTGAAACTTTTTTTATCGTAATGTTTGTAATGAACTATCAAAGAAGATATGGGCCAAAGGCCAGTAGTAAATTCTCTATAGGTTTTTATTTATTTTTATTTTTTATTTTAAATATTAAAACTTTGTTTAAAAATATTATCCATATAACATGGACTTAAAAACTCTACCTTTTCTAGTGTGGTCGGGTTTCCCTATTATGCTTGTATGATATTTTACTAGATCAATAAAACTTTGTTACAATAAACTTAAAACAAAAAAAATCAATTAAAACATGCATAAATATTTGTTTTATGAAGATTTTATCATTTTTTTTTATATTTGTTTTATTAAATATACATAGATATTTCACCTTAAGGTTTCAATTTAAACATTCATAAATATTTATTTTATGAATATTTTATTACTTTTTCAATTTTTTACTAAACATAAATAAATAATATTAATTAATTTATATTTTTTAATTCATTTGATTTTATCAATTATAATTAAAAATTCAATAATATAAAAATAACTTTAATATCTTAAAAACAACACAAAATAACATAAAAAAAAAAATCAATAATATAAAAATAACTTTAATATCTTAAAAACAACACAAAATAACATCAAAAGTATGTTAATTGAAATATTTTAAAACCTTTATATTTTCTCTAAAATTAATATTTAAAAAAATTATAAATATAAAAATAACTTTAATATCTTAAAAACAACACAAAATTACATCAAAAGTATGTTAATTAAAATATTTAAAAACCTTTATATTTTCTCTAAAATTAATATTTAAAAAAATTAAGTAAATCTTAATGTATAAGCACAACTTAACCCTAAGTTTCACATAAGATTGAGGTGTATAACTATCTCAGAATCAATATTTAACAAGATGAGCATGTGTTTGTTCATTACATCATATTAGACACAAGTGTTTGTTAATTATATATATTTTATATTAATATAAAAACTTTATGCTATGTGATTTTGCATTTATTTATTCACTTCACAAAAGTATCGATCTACATAATAAATATATTTCAATATCAACAAGTATCGATCTACATAATAAATATATTTCAATATCAACAAGTATCGATCTACATAATAAATATATTTCAATATCAACAAGTATTGTTCATTTCATGGTATTATATACTAATTAATTAAAATTAGACAAATCCTACCTTCATCAAAGACTTGACAAGCAAGACGAGATAGAACTAATCACAATGGTTTATGTAAAATTTTATAATTACATAGCACTGCAGTTTATATGCAAAATTTTATAGATACATATTGTAATAACTACAACTACTATGAGCCAATGTTAAGTATGAATGTTGTTGGCAAGCATTGGGTTATAGTTGTTGAAGATTAGGTTTTGGTGAAGACTTAGAGTCTATTTAGCCATCCTTGTTAGTGGTGCCTTTCCCTCTAGTATATATCTTGTTGCGCAGTCGAGGATATCCCATTGTAAAATAACTATTTCAAGGCATTTTGTCAGATGTTTGATAATACCGGTAGCATGTGCCCATCATATCCTTCTAGTGTGATCTTGATAATTTATTGGCACAAGTTTGTCTGTAAGAATGAAGCCTTGGGACCAAAGAAAACTATCACATGATCATTTTATCAAGGTTATCAAAGTTATGAATCATTGCCAATATGATTGCAAAATTCTTTGTTATACACATCGAGGGTGATTTTGTGACTTGGATAGATTCATCTGTGATACCATTGCTTCTAGCTTGGAGCCTGCACCACATTTCACGTCTTTTTTCCATCTATAAATTTAGTTACCTTTCTTTCATATAAATCTATATATAGCTTTAGGAAAGTATTTACAGAAGGTCATCATTGCACAAAAGAGTAATCTCTCTAAGATAATAGAATAATAATAATTATGTGAGAATGAGAAGTGGAACTAGTCAATTATAATATTTGATGAAGAAATGCACAAAAGAGTAATCTCTCTAATATAATCGAATAATATTAACGTGAGAATGAGCGGTGGCACTAGTTAATTATTAAAGATTTTAAGAACAAGTAGACAAATTCCACTAACCATTGGAAGCTCTTGTTTCATGAAACCCTAGGTGTTATTCATACCAACCTCTCATTTTAATTTGAGTTTAAAAATTTGTGTCTTTTACAAATCATTATATATATATATATAACGTTTTTTTGATAGAAGCGATTATGTATTATATTAGAGAAACAGTGGAAGAACCACTGGAACAGGGCCAACAAACTTCTGCTTCAAAGAGATAGAATCCAAATAAGAGTAGTGAATCCTCGAGATGCCAGAGGAGGAAGCAATATGCAGAACTAGTCTTAAACAACAAATTAAAGCCACAATCTAAAAACAATCTGCTAAGAAATTAAGACATATAAACAACAAACATTCTTTGAGCCTCGGAGCCACAACCTTTGGAAAAACAAGAGTGGGATTTAGGGGAGGAGGACTTTTCGAACCTCATTGTTGAAAAGAAGATCTCTCTTGTTGAGAAGGGTTTCCTTATTGGCTTCTCTATCAACTTCTGAGTCGAGAGATCTGAGGATGTGGAAAAAATCAATCTTTTGAAAGGAGCATGAAAGAAGATGAATTCTCTTTACCAAATTGGTCAGCTTCATATTACTACTTTTGGGTGTAGTGGTCATAGCTTAGATGAGTAGACATGAGTCTCCAAAGACCATTGCTTCCGTGATTCCTTGAGATTTCATTTGAACCAGACCTTGCAAGAACGCATGAGATTCTGCCATGTTATTTGTATCATTACCAATGCTCCAAGCGTAATGAATTTCAACTGTTCCCCCGTGATTATAGATAATCCCTCCCCCTCTGGCTGCCCCTGGATTACCTTTTGAGGCTCCGTAAAAAAAGAGGGTGTACATTTTTTTTATCTCTTCTCCACTTATCAAACTGGGGCTGGTCCAATCTAATCTCCCAGTTTGCAAGAAGGGGAGCTTGAGATGGAACCAGTGCCTTCGTGAACTAGAACGATTTTAGCCAATCTGCCTCCTCTGGAAGGAGCATAACCTTATTTTTGGGAAAGGATAGAGTTTGAAGACATTCTCCCAAGAGGACTTGGGTTTTAACTACTACTTGAGCAACGAACGAGGAGGAGTCTTTGAATATACGGGCATTACATTCCAGCCAAATTTTCCACACAATAATTTTGGGAAGAGTCAGCAAGTAGTATTTGAGATTAGGATTTTGAGACAGGGAGTGGGGAAATGCTAGATCCCAAGAGATGAAAAGGGAGGCCAGAGATACTGGTAGAATTATCTTGCTTGACCAAGGTCCGAGTGCGAGAGCCAGACTTCCTTATCAAATGGGAAATCCAGGAAGAGATTCTTTAATGTGTCTTTATGAGAGTAATAGAGAGGGCACTGATAGGGGCCAACAAAGCCTTTTTTTTCATGAGCAAGAGTCCACACGAAAATGTCAACTTTAGGTAGGATTTTAAAATGCCAAATTCATTTCCAGACAACAAGATTAGGGGGAACGTTTGGAACTTCAGAGAATAGGAGATAACCTTGGGCTGAGGAGTATAATCCTGATCTTGAGCCCCAACCTCTCCTGTCTTTTGTGGTGGCAACGATGGGCGCATAGCCCTGAAGCGAGGAGAGGAGCCTATTATTTTCATCCTTCAAAGGCATAGGATAGTTTAGGAACTTCCAGTTGAGCCAATATTCATCGACGCTCCAAGTGGAGATGTCCCAGAGTGAAACAAGTCCTTGTTCTTGTGTCCAAGATATGATATTGAGGAGGCTAGAATCGCTAGCAAGAGGGGGGTTCCCTAACACAGAATCATTCCATACAATGATTTTCTTTTCGTTGTCTGGTATCCAAGTTAATTCTTCCCTGAATCGAGGGAGCGCACGCTAACAAATCACTAGGATTGGGGATCCTTTTTTAACTATCGTTTCCCTATCCAAACATTTCTTTCGGGGGCCGGAAAAGTATTTCTTCAATAGGACCTTACTGCTCCAGGATAGTTTCCCCGCTATCAAATTCCAAAGGAGTTTGACCCCTAGTGCCAAATTATAAGTTTTAAGATCGCACAAGTGGAGGCCTCCTTCCATTAGAGGTTTTTTAATCTTCTTCCAGATGACTAAAGAGAATTTTTTCCCTCCATTGCTCTTACCCCCTTGCCAGAATAAGTTTATGAGAAGTTTGTCAAAATCTAGTAGGAATCTTGTTGGTGCTAGCAGGATAGAGCATTGATAGATCAGGAGACTAGTTAGAAAAGATTTGAGGAGGACCACTTTGCCTGCCATATTGAGCCAGGAGGCCCCCCAAGAAAGTATTTTGGCCTTTGATTTTTCCAACAAGTGTGCCTAGATTCCAACTTTTGGAGAAACTTTGAGGATAGGGATTCCTAAATACTTGAAGAAGTCCCATTGATATGTTCCCTCTATTTCTAAAATTCTAGAAATGTCTGCAAGTTCTCTTGGGATTATATGCCAGTTGAAAATTTGACATTTCCTGTGATTTAATTTACTCTCAGAGAGCCTACAATAGTAGTCTATCTCCACTTTAAATTTGCGGGCTATAGTCGGGCTGGCCCCGCCTAAGAGGAGAGTGTCATCCACAAACTGAGCATGACTGATGTCCTTTTTCCCACAAGCCATTCAGATACCCATCAGATCCTAATCAATGCGATAGTGTTCCAATTGAAAACTGAGGACCGCAACTTGGATGGCATAAAGAAACAGAGAAAGTGGGCACCCTTTTCGTAGGCCCCTAGAGGATTTGAAGAAGGACGTCGCTCAACCATTGATAAGAGGAGCGATCCAAGGCTCGCTTATACAGGATTTCACCCAGTGAATGAATGAGGAGTCGAAGCCAAAGCACTCCATAACCTAGAAAAGAAAGGCATGCCTAACTTTGTCAAAAGCATTAGCTAAATCAATTTTGATCACCATACCTTTTTCTCGGTTGCCGACACTAGAGTGGATGGCTTCCTAGACCAGAATAATGTTGTCCCGGATTTCCCTTCCCTTGATGAAGCCTCCTTGGTTTTCTGGGATGATTTTAGGGAGGATCCCTTTTAGCCTATTTTCCATGATTTTAGTGATGAATTTGTAACCTATATTGCATAAATATATTGGTCTGAAACATTCAAAAGTGGAGGTATCGTTTTCTTTCAGCAAGAGAGATATAAATGTTGAATTGGTGCTTCCCCCTATCTTGTTGCAGCATTGAGATTTCAACACCATTTTTTGGAGGTATTTTTTGATATTATCTGAGAAGACTTTGAGAAATCGGGTTGTGAATCCGTTTGGACTTGGTGCTTTATCGTCTTCCATATTATCAAGAGCGATATTAATCTCCTCCAAGGAAATAGGTTTGGTAAGCTGCTGGTTGTTGGCTCTATGGAATTTTCTTGGGACCTGGGCCAAAAGGTCCCTTGGATCTAAAGATTATTCTTGGTTGTATTCAGTATAAATTGAGCTGAAATGTCGAACAACCTCTTTCTTAATTTTGTCAAAATCTGAGATGGGTTGACCTTGTGCTTGGATTTCAGGGTCTACTTTAAATTGCTTTCTGGATTCGACTTGTTTATGGAAGAAGGAGGTGTTCTGATCCCCGACTTGAAGCCAAATGATTCTGTACTTTAGCCTCCAGTAATCCTCTTTCAGTCTGCAAGCGGTATGAAGAACTTGATGCAATGTTGCTTCCTTTTCTAGAAGTTCTCTGGTTATTGTCATTTCTTCCATATTGGATTGAAGGGTTTCAATATTTTGCTGAGCTTCCAGACGGTTTTTCAAGGGGGATTTCTTATCTTTTTCCTAAATTTTAAGGGTTTTTTTAACCCTTCAAATATTTTCTTCCCAAACGAAAAAGGGGGAACCTGTTACATGAGTGTTCCATTGTCCCCTTATTATTTCAATGAAACCATCTCGTTGGATCTAGAGAGGGCTGAAGCGAAAAGGGATTGGGCTTGAGTTACCATCTTTCTTGATTTCGAGCAAGATGGGCTTGTGGTCCAACCCACCAAAAGAAATGATTTTGGAGAGAGGTCTCAATCCCCAAATAAGGAAGGATATTTGAACTAGAAATATTTCTAATCTAGGAACGATGTGGCCAAGGCCAATACGCTTATTGGTCCAAGTAAATTTACCTTTGGAATCTTTGATGTCCATCAGATCCCAGTCTAGAATTAGCTCATCGATCCATTCTCTGATCATAGCTTTGGTCATATAAAGTCCCCTCTTCTCTGACGGATTTAGAACTACATTAAGATCTCCTACTATGATGATGTTTTCTAATTGCATTCCACTGGAAGATTCCCGAAGAAGCTCCCAATTTTATTTATTTATTTATTTATTTTTTTTCTGAGAAGAGAACTGGTACGTAAATATTAAAAAGACAGACCTGATTTCCTGAGGCTTTATGAAGCAGCTGGGTGAGGATCCAGTGAGTGAACGATTTGGTGGAAACCAAGTCAAATTTGGAGGCATCCCACAGAGTTTCGATTCCTCCAGAGGCTCCTCTAGAGCTTACTACAATGACTCCACCTTTTCCCCAAAACTTTATACTTGATTGGAGGAAAGAATTTTCCTCCATCTTGGTATCCTAAATTAATAGAAGATATAGATGAGAATATCTAACCAGGTCTTTCATAGCATCTTCCTTTGATTTACTGTCTAACCCCCTATAGTTCTAGGAGAGCACAATCATTAATTACTTTTGGGGGTGGGGTGGCGCCTTTGTGAAGTTTCCCTTGTTGTCTGGTATTTCGAGGGTTCTTGAGGAGTTTGTCTAGCTTTGGATGAGATCCTTGTAGCTTATCCTTATAGGTGTCCTGCTCTCTTCTTTATTTTTCAGTTTTTCTTCCTTGGTAGGATTTCTTCTTGCCAATCCTGGTCCTTTCGATTTCACATTCTTCATGCTCAAACCCATCTGCTTTAGAGTGTGCCTAGGATTTCCCCTGGTCCTCTCCTTCTCCTAGATCTCCCTGAACTTGGGTTTCAGAAGTAGGATTTTCCTACACCATAAACTATGGTTGGCTTTCATCCTGGATTTCTTAGACTTCTTCCTTTGCATTATTCTCCAAATTGGCGAATCTATTTCCACTAGTTCTTGGAAGGTCTGGCACGGGATTCGCTTTGGGAGAGGAAGCTTCTTTGGGGTTGGATATCAAATTTTTCTTACCTTCATTCCTTGGTTCTACAGCTGCATTAGGGTTTTCCTTTGCTTTCTTGGCATGTTGTCATCCTTGGTTTTTTTCTTTTTCTTGTTGATTTTCTTGGTTTTGGGGGCAATGCCTATGGAAATTCCCATATTCGTGACAACCCCGACACTTGAATGGTAGTTGCTTGTAGTCCATTTTTTTAAAGTATGACCATGTCCCCACAATTAACTTTATGGCCTCTGGTAGGCCTGCTTATAAGTCTACTTCTACGTAGATCCTAGCACAAGCGTGCTGGTCTTTAGGGTCTGTTTTATCTATGTATTTCCCCAAGGCATTGTCTATTGATTTCAAGGAATCAGTGTTCCAGCAGGGGGTTGGAAGATTCAGTAGCCGGAACTAGACTGGAAAAACATTGAGAATGTCTAATGAGGGATCAAAATTCGGTGTCCATCGATTCAAATAGAGACCATGCGGCCCCATAAAGTAGGGACCATTTCTGAAAATGAGGTCACGATCTTCTTTGAGGGAGAATTCAAATAAAAATAACCCTCTCCCTACCAAGTAGGAGGCGGTAGATTGAGATATTAGAGGACTCCAGTTTCTCTAGACCCAACTTTATGTGGATTTTGGAGATGGCCATACGCCCGTGAACTGTCTGATCAAGGATTTTTTTGCAAGTGATAGAGTGATCTGAATGGTTTTCTCTGGTGGGAGAGCTACCTCGGGTATTTCCTCTAACTTCTTTACAAACTTGGGTGGTTCTCCATCATTCGACTTCTTCCCTTGCGATGCGATTAAGCGGGAAAAGTATTTGATTTCAGAGGGGGGCACAGAGGAGGAGGGTGGCTGGGAACCACCCTTGGAGGCGTCCATGGCCTGGTAACAAGTGCCATGATGACCTAGAAAAACCAGTCCATGGGGAGCTTAACACTACTCATAGTTTCATTGTTGAAATATTATATATATATATTTGTAACTCAGAAAATTCAGAAAATCTATTTGTAACAACACGAGTAGAGTTTATGTGACTCTTTCCCCAATGTATGGAAATTATGTTACAACTAGCCTTCAAGACACCGAATAAAACAAAAAAAGAACTAATAATGTGCTTGTCTGTGAATGATTTTTTGAACAATTATATAGAGAAAACCACAAAGCAATACAATAATTTATCTTTCAAGAGAGAAGTAACAATAACATGGGCAGGGCGGGCGTAAGCCCCGTTTCTGTTAGTCAAGTGACATGACCAAGTACATTACTATATTCATGGCCAACTGCTTCATCGATCATCATATTAAGGAAAGGATCCACATGTGTCTCATCCCTTCCCACTAGGGATGCATATTTCAAATGCTTAAAACAATCCATTAACAATCAAGTTAAAGTGACACACAAGCTATTAGGTGACTCTTTGTAACAACATGAGTAGAGTTTATGTGACTCTTTCCCCGTTTCTGTTAGTCAAGTGACATGACCAAGTCCATTACTATATTCATGGCCAACTGCTTCATTGATCATCATATGAAGGAAAGGATCCACACGTGTCTCATCCCTTCCCACTAGGGATGCATATTTCAAATGCTTAAAATAATCCATTAACGATCAAGTTAAAGTGACACACTATTACACATCAAAATTACTCACTTCGATAGTTTCACAAGTGTCGTCATTACAAGTGTCGCATTTTGATCGCAGGTGTCGCAAATGTTAGAAAAACCATACTGCCATAATTCCTATGTCATGCTTATAGCGACATCGGAAGGACACTTGAAACACCTCAAACATTTGATTTGGAAGAAGAGGAATGGGTTAACATGGTTATGAACCTCTTTCCATTTGAAAGAACCACTAAAAATTGAGTTTCAGAGGAGAACGCTCCCCTCTACCACTGTTAGGAGTGCTGGTGCTCCCTTATACACTCTCAGGGAGCGTTATAACGCTCTTTATACCCTTTTTGAGGAGTGTTTCTACTGTTAGGAGTGCTAGCACCCCCCTATGCATTGTTAGGGAGAGTTATAGCGCTCTAATGCCCCTTTTGGGGGAGCGATACCTATTTTGGGAGAAAATTGGTTTGTTCAGAAGAATGAGGAAAAGATCTCGTCAATATATGAAGGTAGTTGGATTCAAATCCTTGGTCAAGCCATGATCTTAGGGAAGATCCCTAATTGAAGGAGGAAAATCCTCAACTTACCCCAAATATATCTCAAGTGGTTGGGCCTCTCTAAACCTATATAAGTAGGCCCTCTCATGGTGAAAAGGGGAATGATTGGAGGCATGAAACCTATGATCTCATAGGAAAGACACAGTGAAGTGGAGGAGAATAATCAGTGAAGTTATTGTCATTCTGATCATGTGTCTTTTGAGCAAGGGTTAGACAAGGAGGACTTGATGAAGCTGCTGCACTCGCATCTATGGTTGTAAGTTTCCTTCGTTGTTGTTCTCATCAATATAATATGCTTGGCCTGTTTCTTTCTAGTTTGTGCTTAATCTCACATGAACTTGTCTCTAATAGATAGATCTATTTCGAACTAATCTCAATAGAGTAGGAAGTTGTTTGTAATTTTGTTTGTCTATAGGGCTTATCGAGGAGCGCAAGATTGGAGCTCAACTCGGACCGTGCAGGGACAAACACCGATAAAAGGTACTTCTTTTCTCCTTCCTCCTCACATATTAGTTTATCTAGATCTAAAAGGAAGTCAACGTCCACGATAAGCATCTTCTGTCTTAAGAGTTAAGAGTCTATATCTCAAGAGGAGATCTACCTGTCTGCAGGGACATTTTCCTTCAACAAAAATTGGCGACTCCGTTGGGGACGAATCAAAACTTTCAGTTTTGGTTTTCCTCACAGACCTTGTCTTACCCTTTGTTGTTTTTAGACCTTGTTCACCCCGTATGTTTGATTTCATATGTTGATTGAATCTTTATTCCATCACACATACTCTGAATGACAAAGTTCAGTTAGTTTTAGGGTTTTTTGGACTTTTTTTTGGGTTTTAGGACACCAACAATCCCCTACCTTGTTAGCAGAGCGCCAACACTCCCTGAAAGCCTTAGACAGAGCGTTATAATGCTCTGGTGCCCCTTACACCAGAGCGCCAACCTCTCTTTGCAAAAAATCCTTACCAGAATTGCATTTTCTGAGATCCAGTCTCTGTTTTTTCACTTACTGAGCTTCTTTGTGATTCAATGCTTCTTCCTATTGAACTTTGACATCCTTCCTTATGAGAAGTAGGAACTTTGTTGTTCATATTTTGAGACCTTCTTCTTTATTTTGAGTTTTTCTGCTGTTGAGAACTTGGAATCAATCCACTTCTTTCTTCTCTCTTATTCGACTGAACGAGAACTCTAGTGAAGGGCATCAGAAAACTATGAATCGTCTCACTTGGTTTTTCGAGGTCATTGTTCTTAAACATCTCTTTTTTGTGTGAATTGGTTGATTTTCTTTGTTATATTTTATTTTCTCTTTGCTACTTGTTTCAATCATTGCAAGAGGGTGTGTTGTTTGTGCGAAACCTACTTATGCCTGTCCGAATCTCCTTGATCTAAAAGGGTTGTTGGCAAGAGAAGTTTTTTGCATTGAATTAATTATCATTCACATACAAACGAAAAAGATACATATTAGTGATTGGCTTGCATATTAGAAGGCATTTCTGAAATGTTTCAGCATTACATTGCATTCGATCGAGAACAAATTGATTGAGGACATTCCATATTAGTGTTTGATAGTGAAAACGACTCTTTCTCTTTCCCTTAAATAGGCGTTCATTGAAAATAAACGATTTCTTATCATCTTTTATGCATCTTTTTGGGTGTTGAGTCATCATTCCATCAGTTTCACTTTCATACACCCTTTGAGTAAAGAACAGCTGTAAAACGAACGCTAATTAAAAACTATCTAGAACATTTTTGTTTTTAGGATCTTCCACCAACAGTAGACTAGGGTTAGCACTTTGGATTAGGCTGTGAGTACAACTCTCCAAAGTTTTCAAAACAAACATTAGCATCCTGAGCTAGGGAGAGTCAAATCCAATTGTCGTATTGGTTTTCTGGGATCCACCTCTCACACAAGGGTTATGCACGATGTCGCATTCAGGCGAATTACGGAGATTATCCCTCCATGGTTCAACTGTTTATAGTGGTCAGATAATATATTGGGGGTCACTTGAAGGTATACCCATGATTATGTGTGGGATCCTCTCGGGTTGATTTCAGACTTGTTATCCTACCCATACGTTTCGGATCGGACTGTCGACTGTACCCACCCAGGGACTCACTGCGAATTGGTGTGTTTAGTTTCCATAATCTTTAGGTACTTAAACAAGGTGACGGTGAAGGGAAGTCTCACTGTACCTAGAACAAACATTGGTCAAACTCACTCGGGCTCCTTGGAGGGTAAATCCATAATTATTGCGTGGAAGCTTGCACCAAGATGAAAGTCTGTTAAGCAGGTCACCATTGTAACTGTTCCACCATTTCCTAGCCCCTTCTTGACTTGATCACACGACGTTGGATTTCATCACCAACTAGTAGGATCATCGAGAGAAGTTTTGTTTGCTTGGTTGATTCCTAGATTTTATTAGTGTATGCCGTTTCGTTTTGTTAGTCGGCCCTAGTTTTTCAGTGTGTTCTATTATTCTCCACAATTGAGCCTGTAGACGATAAAGGTCTTCGCCAATCTTGTAGGATGCAAGGGCTGCCTCCGGAAGGCTATCAACCCTTACCTCCTAACCCTCCAGAAGACAACTACCGTAGAGAGGTAGAAAATCAATCCAATACTGGAAGTGTTATTGCTCCTCCGTTAGATAACTCAGAAGGCGCTTTGGTTACGGTTGAAATCCCACTACATCTATGTCGGTAACCCCTCTCGAACCACTTTTAGTTCGTTTAGAATCCCTTGGGAACGTCATAGACGAAGAGGTCCCATGATTACCAGAGAGGATTTTTACCGAAACATATATGGGATCCACAGAACCAATCTTTGGTGATGAGTATAGGACTCCTGTTCATCCTAGCACCATAGTAGATACCAATCCCACACCTGCTCGTTCTGTATGGAGGACTTCATTGGGACACGATATTTATGAACATTTCGAATCCTTTCGACAACCCTTTCATCCTCATGACCCTCCTAGTGAAACAGGACCATCCGGTCAAACCATGAATCAACCAGTCGATCAAGTTATTAACCCTACTATTACACCAGCACAAGTCCATCCTAATGCTGGACTCATCACCTCTACTCATCTCCAAAGCACTTCAATCTCTACCCCCATTTCTACAACATTTTACTCTACAACCCCACATGTTCCACATGATCCTGCTGGGACATCTTCTCACCTGAGAACGCAGACCCCTGCTAGCCAAACACAACCGGCTGGAGGGAAACCACCATCCAACGAATCTTTTCCTCCTAGAGGACTACCTTTCCATGGCAGGCCTACCCCTCCCGGGGGAAAACCCCCTTTTTATGCTCCTCCTGGAGGGAAACCTCTGTTTTCCATTCATACCCCAGTCGTAAATCCACCGCCGGCACGGGGGAAACCCTCATTTGCTAGAAACCCTTCACAATCCTAGGGAGTATCTTTAGCTGGCACTTTCATTCAACCCCACGTTGGGGGGCACTCATCTCATAATCCACTAGGAGGAGTATCAAGTCCTATTCCTTCCAGAACATCTTACAGACAATCTTATCCAGGCGGCATCCCAAACACCACCTGGAGTTCTTCGGAACCATAGTCTTATCCTCCTCATGGGTCTAATGTGTATCCGCCTCCGGGATCTACTCCTTACCACTCTCAAGGGAAAAATGTTTATCCTCCTCATGGGCAAGCAAATCACCCGGCCTATAATGCTCAGAACCCACTGGGTTATGTAAATGTTTCTCATCCACCATCGAATCCTGCTTATCCTGGCTAGCAACAACCGTATGTAGGAGGACCTACTGGATACTTTTATCACCCCATAAGTTATGGGAATCAACTGGTGAATGGGATACTATCGGTCTCTAGTATTTTTGTTGACAAATGATTTTTCATTCTGCAAATAATTTGAAAAGGAAAAAGAAAAAAGAAAAAGAAAAAGAAAAAGAAGAAAAGAAAAAGAAAAAGAAAAAGAAAAAGAAAAGAAAAAGAAAAAAAAGAAAAAAGAAAAAAGAAAAAAGAAAAAGAAAAAGAAAAGAAGAAAAGAAAAAGAGGGCATAAAAGAATTGAAATAAAATCTCCATGCAATAATAGTAATGTAACACTCCCACTATCATAATTTAAAAATTTTGGGATTAATCTCCCATACATGAGAAATATCCATAAACTCGTATTAGCGAAATGCCAATCCCCGGGTCTATATCGGGATTCGAGGTTTCTAGTATCAAGATTCATTCACCCCCAAGACTCGTGATTCCCCGAATTCTGACGCACTCCCTACGCATTATCTCTCTTGGTTCAGCTCCCGTATCCACAGGACCTGCTACCATATGTCCGCAGCCCTATAGCTACCCATCGGGGTTTCAGTGTTTATGATGTCGCGATGCACAGGCCTTCGCAAATTCTGAACCTCCGATCCCCGATGCCACTTGGCGTTGACTCACGGCCAAGCTTGGCCTTCCGACACCTATCCCTTGCTCTGGAATCTATGGTCCCCACTCCCTATGATGGCATGGAGTGACACCTGTCCTCCACTGGAATGCTATGACTGTGGGACCGTCGCGTTTCGGGATTTCGCGACTTCTCCTGTCATGAGTTTCTCGTCACCGAGAATCTCGAAATGCCGAACCCCGATCTCTACAGGATCTTTGGACACACGTCCCTCAGGTTAACGGTTATGATCGTGTCGGGAAATCGCGGATCGCGATTTCTGTATGCAAGAGTTCCTTTCCTTTGGAAAACCCGATGCTCCAAATGCCGACTCGCCCAGATCTCCTACCACGCGTCCTACCAAGATCAACGGTTGAGATCCTTTTCTTGGGATATCGCTACTTATCCTGTCCCGGGTCTCTTGTCCTCGGAAATTCTGATTTTCCGATGTGTCAAACGCCGTTGGCGCTTGATTTCTAACACCTGTCCCTCCGATGGACGGTCCAGATCTTATCGCTGTTTCGAGACTTGAATAGCCCCGATGCCTGGTATCCCGGATCTCCGAGACGGACGATCTCATGACACGTGTCCCTCTCCAACCGGACGACTTAGATTTGCTCTCGGGATTTCAAGACTTTCGAAGTCCTGTTTTCCTTTCTCTCGGGATCTTCGATTCCCCGATTCCCGACTCTCCGGGATCCTCTGCCACGTGTCCCTACTATTGGACGGTTCAGATCCTATCGGGAAATCGTGGATCGCGATTCTGGATGGCAAGAGTTCTATGTATTCATGAACCCCGATATGCCAATTCTCGATATGCCGATTCCTGACTTCTCGGGATCTTCTAACACGCGTCCTGCCGAGATCGACGGCTGGGACTCTTCTTCTGCACACTAGAGTTTAACCCCAGTGCATCTTCTCGAGATCTGACGGTTGTCGGGACTATGATCTAAGATCCGACAGTTCAGATCATTTCTCCTGCACGCTCCCTTCCAGAATTTATACTCCGTGTAACTCCTCCCGATCCAACGGTTTACGGGATTTCCACTCCAGATCTGATGGCTCAGATCACTTCCTCGCATGCCTACCCCTGCGCTTAACCCCTGTGCGGCTTTTCCAGATTCAACGGCCGACGGTTAATTGGGCCGAGATCTAATGATCTAGGTTCGTTCTTTCGGGTCTTGGAGTTTACGATCCCAATTTCTCGTTGTGCACGATGGTAAAGGGCAAAGGGCAAGGTATGTAACGCTCCCGTTACTTCCATCAATCGAT
>ML777110.1:390378-403637 GCA_009831015.1 Picea engelmannii
CTCATCAAGCCATCAACCTACCAGCCCGCAAGGCATTTATTTCAGGGCTAGCGAGCCGCTTTTGGTTCTCCGGGCCAGTGGAGTCCAAATACGGTATTCAATTCTTGGTGGAAGTTAACGCCCCTTTTTCAAGGTGCCCTCCATCACCATCGTGGTCTCTTTTCCGCAAATCCCCTCTCAGCAGTCCTGCAATAAATTCAACTATCATTTACATTCATTGACCTCTTCCTGCAGGTCCATTTACAACACATATTCATACTTATGAGTTTTTCCATAGTCCTTGGCTAGTTCAGTTATATTTACAATCTGGGGGAAACAGGGTGTTACAAGTAACTTGGCCATACCTTTCAAGCATGGCCAAGTTCTTTTTAAATTTGATGTTGATATGGTAGTGAATGATTTGGCTAAACAGTTTAATCTTAGCCAAAGTATCTAGGTTAGATTAGTGAATAAATCTGGCCAAACTGTCTAATCCTGGCCAGATAGCCCCAGGGTAGAGTAATTTCTTAACCCAACAGTTTAATCTGGGTTAACTGTCATAGGAAGATAGGTTAGCATTTAGGTTAGTTGCTTCATTGTTTAACTCCAATAAAACCAACTCGATGTAAGATGTCACACCATGTCTCAGAATCCTAGAGGATAGTTTGTTTGAAGCCCTGTGGTGTTGTTTATTTTAAAATTTGGGGGAAAAAACCCATAAAATATATTTATCCTAAGTTTTCCCCCCAGTGCATATGCTTCCCGCTTCTAATTTATGCCTCCTACACATTTCGACGGTCCTGATTGCGGCGCCTAGATCTACGACTCACATAGCATTCTTGACCCCTCTGAGCGTTCTTCTTTTAACCGAGGGGGGGGGGGTCCGAAATCAGTGATAAGAATTGCGGAGATCTGGACGGTCCAGGAACGAGCGCTTCGATCCACGATCCAGATTGGATTCCGGACCCCCCGTTCGTTCTTCTTTTAACGAAGGGGGGGGGGTCCGGAATGAATGATAAACGACGTGCTAAGATCTGCGGCCAGGAAGAGGGCGCATAGATCAACGACTCTAATTGGATTTCGGACCCCCCCCCGATGATCTGCTTTTAACTGAGGGGGGGGGCGGAATGGTTTTTCCCCTTTGGCGGGCCCCTTGTCATACGTGGCATCAGCCTATTGGTCCCGAAGTCCCATCACCATCTGACAGCTCCCGTTACTCATGGACGTCATCTTCCACTTGTTCCACTTGCTCCCGAGTTATGTCACATCCCCATAACTGCTGTCAGTCCCCTACCCCTTTTCACTCATGAACAACCCCTTATTGTGACTTTCATCTCCAATCCCTAGCAGCCACGTCACCTGTCCGTATGTTTTGGCCACCGTCACCTGCCATATCACCCCCAAGTGGCCCGTTGTCCATTTATTACTGGATAACATACCCGTTATGTTGCTGACCTGTTTCCCGCGCCCGACCGACCCCAGTTTTAAATAAAATTACCATTCCCCTCCATTTTCGTTGTTCACTCATTGCACTAGAAAATCTATTTTCCAGCCCCTCCATTACATCCCTTCGCCTTCAGCCACAGTCAGTCGACCCCACTAACATCATGTTTATTGCAGGTACTGTTGCAGAGATGGCACCAAAGCCAAGACAAGTAGAAGGAGAGGAGAATCCTTTTCTCCCGCCTCCTGTCGACCTGGAAAAAATCCCATTGGTCGACAAAGACAGATTGATCGCTGATACCAAGTGTGATTTCGATTTTTCAGACCTCCAGTCATGGCTCCAGGAGGTTTTCCTGGACTAGAGCGATGAAATTGGGCTCTGGGAGTCAAATTTACCCCTTTTCCTTTTTCCCCAGATTCACCATTTCCCTGAGTTCGCACTTAAATGCCAAGATCACTACATCCCCGAACAAAGAGCCGTCATATCCTCATCCGGAGACACCCTGTTCCTCATCACTCCCGAAGACATAGACCATATGATGCAAACTCCCCGTGCCGAATCTGTGTCCCCTTTCAACCTAGAAATCCTTACTGGGTTATACCAGAAGATGACTTTTCCCCAGAGAGCTCAAATTTTCAAGCTTTTCCTTCCCACCTCCGCTCAATTCCCTTCCACAAATCCCCCTTACCCGTCATCCATGTTCTCCACCAAGGGAAACCAAGTCATTTCCTCCCTTTGTGCCCTGTTAGGTTACTATTCCGACCAGTGGGTAGATGAGCCCATTATAGGTTTTCTATCCATTTTCTCCAATGATGAAAAACCCACAACACAGTTTGATTACAACACCTTCTTGGCCGACAATATTCACGAACAGTTCGTGAATTTTGGCACGGAAGGCATGTTCAGATATTCGTCTATGTTGGCCTACATGTTTGTCTACTTTCAAGCAGATAAATTTAGTTTTTCCATGCATAAGATGGACGCAGATGGAAGGCCTCAGGCATTCATAGCATGGACCTCTTTGCTGAAGCATAACTCCATAGAGTACAGCTTCAAAGCATTCATTGACCTATTCTACCACCCTGTGGTAAGCATGTTGAGCGGCAGGCCCGAGCCTCGCATCAACGACGAAGTCCAGAGAATTCTGCATCTCTCGGACAATACAAAGACCGAGGACTGGTACCTGTATCAGAACCACACCAAGATCAGAGTATTCGGGTGCGCGTTGGCACCCTACAAGCTGCCTAAGTATGTGCCGGTAAGAATTTTTTCTTTAGAATACATAAGACAAATCATGAATTCAGATGATATTCATTTCGTATCATTGAAGAAAAAGTAGCAACTTTGGATCAAGGGGCAGATTGGCTCCTTCATCTGAAACATTCGGGACACCGGAGAAGAAGTTGGCAAGATGTTTAGAGATATGAAGTTTTTCTTAAGTTTCCCATGGCACTATGATCCTCATGGGATAATCTCAGAAATGCGGGTGAAGAACAAGAATATCCCATATGTTCATGTGTCTAAGCCCGAGATTGAAAAATTTGCCAATCAGACAGTGTGGGTGCCTGACACCTTGGTTGAAGTAGAGCAACAAATTTTTCCAACCTCTGTACCACCAATGTCCATGCCACAGGTCCCTAAGGAAAAAATGCCTCGACAAGAATCATCTCCACCTGTCACGGAGGTGTCGTCTGAAGAGTTCCAGTTACATACTAAGAGGCCCAAGACAACCACAATTCCCAGCCCTACTGGTGAGAAAGAGGTCCCGCCTACCACAGTGACTAATTCTGTCATTCCACCCTTCGGGTCGAGCCTTCATAAGGAAATCACCACAGCAGCACCGAAGAAATCCACAAACTCTCCACTGGACACTCAACCAGGCAAGACTGGGCCTAAGCTGAGCATTTTTGAGAAGTACAAGCTGATCAAGAAAATAAATCAGACCCTTACCAGCAGTACTTATGCTCAGTTTCAGAAGCAGTCGTCCACTGCGCAACATAGGATACTGTCTGCATTTGACACAGAAAGGGGCAGGATGCACATGGCCTTCCTTCAGGCGCAAGTACCAGACCCCAAATTAATCAGAGACTACAAGAGAGCCACCTTCGAATTCCAGACGAAGGACGTGCACCCAACAGATCAGATGGATCTGCACAAGCAGATAGGGGAGATGGTATTCCATACATTGGCACATGCTTCTGCTTCCACAGCAAAATTAAAGGTATCATTGAATAATGCTCAGACACAACTTAAGCTGGAGAAGATATCGTCCTTTGCGAAGGACAACAAAATCAAGACTTTGGAGGAGCTGGTCCTCAAGATCGGCTATGATCCTTCGAACGTCAAAGCTGCAAAGGAGATGATAAAGAAGAAGAATGCAGACATTGCCTCTTTGAGGAAACAACTGAAGATCCCGCCCATGGAGGACTCACAGGCAAAGGAGATAGCAGAGAAAGAAGGCGAGAGGGACGAGATGCTAAAGCTGCTCATGGAGCAGAATGCTCAGCTCAAAGAAATGGAAGCTGAGATGGAGAGATTATTGAAAGAGAAATAGTAGCTGAAGCCAATGGAAGGCATTCCATTGAGTGCTATCCCAATTGCAGGATTGAGCACTGCATCAGCGACAACAATTCCATCTGCAACACCAGTGGCACCACAAGAGGGAACAAACGACCTCGCCAAATCCACGGAAAAGATGAACCTGCAAGAGACAGAGATCATCAGGCTTAAAAAGGAAGTTGAGAACCTCCAGGAACTCAAAACTTCCTTCCAGACCAATCTCTCCAAAGAAAAACAGGTAACTGAGCAGCTCAAGAAGGAGCTACAACAGCTCCAAAAGCAAACAATGGCAGGAAAGACTTTGGCTGAGGTCAAAGAGAATGTATGGACATACATCACAAAGTCTATAAATGAGATCTGGCCCATGATCCAAATCATGTTTGAGCATAACGAGTTGGTCTAGAGGAGTAAACAGGCTATTGAGAAGATCAGAGTAGAATTGGCAGATAGACCAACTCAGACAAATGATATCATCAAATTCCTCAATTCTAAGACCAGAGAAGAGCTAGAAGAGCTGAAGATAGAAGACAGAACATAGACCATCCTTGAGGTCAAGAGAGTTTTGACCAAGAGAGGATTAATGCTTCAATTGTAAGAAAAGGTTCAGATCATGGACCAGGGAGTACAAAAGTTTTTTAATAAGATTGAGGCTCTCCAAAAGAAGGGTCTACCTGGTCTGAAGGTTATTAATGATAAACTGATGACCCTTCCGGATTACAAGAAGAGATTGGCTGAGGTTTCCAAGGACAGTTCAAAGTTTGCAGGCATACAAGGGAGCATCACCGACAAAGCTTTCCTGGATTCCCTTCAGTTGGACATCAGTATCCAACACGAAATTCGATACATATTCCTCACTAAGCCCACATTCGCTAAGTATACGGAAATGGACGAAGCGTATTGGAGACTGCTCAAAGTCACTGTGCCTAGTCATCTCAGATGGGAGGAACTCTGCGATCTGCTCGATTAGAAGATGAGTTGTCTAGGTCTAGTCACCTGTCCAGTCAGATGAGGTCGTACAAAGGCTTCATCAACGGTCTACCCATAAATTCCACGTGCAGTTGCACCAAGTCATCAATCAGTTTGATTAGTTAAATTAGTTAGGCTAAAAATAGAATTAGCACGTCCTGATCAGTTATGACAGGAACGTTTGTAATTTGAGTGATAAATACTTCACCTTTCGAAGTATTGAGGGTTGTTGATTCTGACACCCTAGCGCTATTAAACTGTAACATTTTGAAGAAATCTTCCATTAATAAAGAGGAGGCACTTTTACAGGATTCTTGCGTGTATTCACTGGTGATGTTATTCTCTAATTTGAATGTTATTCTTTCTTTGTGATCATATTGTTTTCTGAAACTAATCTTTAAGAGTAACGAATGTTGCAGGATTTATCTTAGATACCCCGTTTTTGACTCGAAATATTTTGGTGTTTATCTTCTCGTGTTTCCAATTAAGGAATTCTTAACTGATTCTTAGTTGAATTTATTTTTCTCATCTTTTCTTCTGTCCATCATTTAAGCTACAAAGATCCAGTGAGTATATTATCTCACCCTGCGAAAGTCTTTCTTCACGTTTCTTGTTGTATTTCATATTTTATGTAAACGCAGACCCCATAACCCAATGGATGTGTAGACTGTTTCAACCATTTCATAAAACACCTTTACAACAAAAATGACCTATTTCTTTAGCTAGCCTCATATCTAAAATTGGAAACATAGATAAATCTTATAGAGAGATCCCTCTCTGAATCTGGAAGGGCTAGATCCCAGCTTTAAAAGTGGTTGGATAAAGTTACCTTTGTAGATTTCTTCTGTTTCAACCTCTAGGAAATTTACCAAGTGCTAACATAATGGAGACTCCACTGGGGAAGAACTAAAATTGATAATTTCACGTTTTCTTTCCCCTAAAAAGAACGTTTAAATTTGAGAAGAAAGTAATGTTCAGAGGTTGATCAAACGTTGTACATATTATTTTCAGACTCACAAAATATATATATATATATATATATAAAGAGTATATATATATATATATATATATAACCAAAAAGAGTTCTGACTCCCAAGAAAGTTCACACTCGATCTCATCCAGACCCAGAACCAGTGATAGGGATAGATAACCCTGAACAGTTGCTCAAGCGAAAGACCTTAGCTGCAGGTTCAGTGAGTCGTATCCCCCTTCATAAGTCTCCTTCCTTTTCAGGGAAGCCGGCTTCCACTTTAAACCTTGACCTCGATACTTTTCCACAGCAAAGCGTGGTTAGAACACGGTCCGACAGTTTTGTGACTGGAATCGTCTTTGACCCAACTGTGTTGCAACCCCAAAGCACCGAAGTTCTATCTCCTACGACTAAACCACAAATCCCTCCCTCAGTACCATCCAGTCCCTCCTCGTCTTCGTCTTCAGTCGCTACCTCGCCGACCATCCAGGTTTTCGTCCCACAGCCTCCACTCATCATGGTAGCTCGATATGCTCCTTTGGTGTTGGTTGCGCCGTTACATGCGATTCCCCAAGAATATCAAACCAAACTTCCCTAGTTCGATGCAACCGGACCTTTAAACGCCCAACAACATGTTGACAAAATGAACGATTATTTTGACTTGCAAGAAGTTGATGAGGCTGACGTTCAAATGAGATTATTTGCCCAAAGTTTGACAGGTGACGTCAAGAAATGGTTCAAATATTTACCTGTCACCTCAGTCCCTGACCTTGTTGCGTTCCAAAGAAGTTTTCTTGACAGATGGGAGGTAAAGAAAAACCCTCTCCAGATATTGTCAGAATACGAGAATATAAGAAGAAATTAAGGCGAGACGGTACAAGATTACTGCACCCGTTTTAACAACCTGTACAATGCAATTCCAACTGAAATCAAACCCCCACAGGGTCTGGCATTGATTAAATTCCCTGATAGATTTGATGCCGACATATCTTACCAATTAAGAGAAAGAAATTCTGCCACCCTGGAGGACATGCAGAAAAGTTCTATTAGTGTGGAGGCCAATTTGTTGGCAAAAAGAGCAAGACAGAGGTCAAAAAGGAGAGTCATGATCAAAGAAGAACCTTCCACATCAACCATAGATTCCAAATTGGATTCTTTAGCCAGAGCAGTGGAAATAATGATGGAGAGACTTACTATATCAGACAAAAATCCTCCAAGAGAAAACCCACTAGCTCCCCAGGTTCGGAACCCTAACTTTAGGAGAAACCCTCCCCAAATCAGACAGAGAGATCCTTGGGATCAAAAAGAACAGAGAGGTTTAGATCAGCAGATCAGACCTCCCTTGCAAGAAAATTATGCTGATGAAGGGGGGGAGGTGATTGAGGAATTGGAGGACACTCACATTAATCTCATGGGCATTCATGACAACGAGGCCATTTTCCTTACCCAAGAAGAGCAAGAACTCTTTCTGCTAAATCAAACAAAGGTGAGTGAAGAAGCTGAGGATGCAGAACAACAGGCATTCGAAAATGCCATCCTGGAGGTACACCGACAGTACAATCTTTGGAGTAAGAAGATAGAAGGGAGTTCTCCAAAAAAGACCACTGAAACAAAGAAGGTAGTTGAAACCAAGAAAACCTTGGAGTCCTCTACAGAGAAGATTTCTGAGAAGGGTACTGCAGAGAAGTTTCCTGAGAAAGGTACCGCTGAGAAGATTCCTGAGAAGAATAAAGGCGATGTTCCCATGAAGAAAAACATTACCATTCTGAAAAGGCCGTCACAACCCAAGGTTTCCCTTGTTGACCCACCAAGTACTTTCGGCCAGAAAAATATGGTGGAAAAAATAGAACTGATGAGCCAAAGCAGAGCTCCTACACCCTTTAGCCTTGAGGGGGAATTGGCAAAAATAAAAATTCCCATCCCACTTACAGAGTTGATGAACAGAGACGGGTATCGTTCACAGGTAATTAAAGCACTGGCCATTGAACCCGACATAGGCACAAAGGCCTTAACCATTGGATCAACAAATCATTCAGACACTATGAACCTTACTGACGATCATCCCGAACTTCTTTTCGGACCTGAAGTAGATGGTCGAGATGATACTGGTGAGGTCGCCCCTTTTTACATCAGTCTAAACATACACGACTTGATCTTGCATAATGCTATGCTGGATTCAGGTGCCTCCCACAATCTGATGCCTAAAGAAGTAATGGAAAAGATGGGACTGGAGGTCACCAGACCATACAAGGATTTACACTCATTCGACTCCAATAAAGTTAAATGTATTGGTTTGATCAAGGACCTCTGCATCACCTTAGTTCAGATTCCTGCGAAGATCATGGTAATGGATGTGGTGGTTGCAGACATCCTGCCGAAATATGGAATGTTGCTATCCCGCTCTTGGGGGGCTAAGTTGAAAGGAACCCTACAGCTGGATATGTCTTACACCACTATCCCGGTATTTGGGCAACAAAGGAGGCTATACAGAGAAACATTGATGAAGTACATGGTCAATAGACAAGAAAAACTGCACAATTATCCCCTTTACTCTGTGCATTCTGATTTAGATTCGTTCATCTTGTACAATGATGGTGATACGGAAGAACAAGATACTTAGCTGATGGAAGACACCTCTAGTCAAGATGAAGGCCAAGAGAGAATTGAGGTAGCAAAGATGAAGAACGTAATAACTGAAGAGTTACCCGCTGATTTCTGGAGCATGGATTTTGAAGGAGCTGTGAGTAAAGAAGGGGCAGGAGCTGGAGTCTGGCTGCATAACCACATAAACAGGTATTCAGAAACCCATTCTTATAAATTAAATTTCCAATGTACTAACAATATTGCTGAGTATGAAGCTTTGATGCTCGGTCTAAATCTTTTGAAAAAAGTTGGTGCTAAGCAGATAATGGTAAGAGGTGATTCTAAATTGATAATCAAGCAAATCAAAGGTGAGTACGCTGCTAAACACCCTCGTCTTAGAGCTTATAGGAATGTTGTTCTTGATGCCTTGAGGTGTTTTACTGAAGTTGATTTGCAGGTAATGCCGAGGGGACAGAATATTCTGGCCGACGGATTGGCTGCGTCAGTAGCCACCTGTAAGATTCCTTTCCGCCTGACTCACCCATATACTGTTGAGGTGAAATGCAGACCGACAGTTCCTGACAATATCAGGTATTGGCAAGTGTTTGGTAATGACGATCAAATTGAGGATTTTCTGTAGTGTAAAAATGAGTTTGAATGTACAAATATAGATTTAGAAAATGAAGAGGAAAATGTAAATAATTCTGATTTTGAAATTGATAGTGTAAATACTGTAGATTCAGGAGAATTAGGCGATGACGAAATGGATGCCGATGTTTTATAGTTGAAAAGCAATGTTTTACCTAGAGGTCTTGTTCCTTTAGAAGACCTATTTGACTGTAACGATGTAGCTAAAAAACCAAAAATAGAAGCCCATGGAAAAGAGGTAGAAGACTGTAATATAGGGACTGAAGAGAAACCTAGAATGGTCAAACTGTGTAAATCATTACCCCCAAAGAAAAAACTCAAATACATTAAGCTGTTCAAAGAATATTCGGACGTCTTTGCCTGGGGCTATGAAGATTTGAAAGCCTATGATACCAGCATAATACAACACGGGATTCCAATAAAGGAAGACCAAAAACCATTTAGGCAGAAACTTAGGAGGATAAATCCCAAGTTGCTCCCTTTGATAGAAAAGGAAATCAAGAAAATGTACGATGCCAAGATCATAGTTACATTACGTTTTTCTAAGTGGGTCTCTAATCTGGTCCCTACACGTAAGAAAACCAGGGAAATCCGACTCTGCATAGATTTCCAAAATCTGAATAAAGTCTCCCTGAACGATAATTACCCCTTGCCGAAGATGGACCACATCATGCAAAGAGTGGTTGGGTCCAAACAAATTTCTCTACTGGACGGTTTCTCTGGTTACAATCAAGTCTTAGTTCACCCGGACGACCAGGACAAAACCGCTTTCACCACACCATGGGGCACTTTCATGTATGTGAAAATGCCTTTCGGTCTGATGAACGCAGGAGCCACATTCCAGAGGGCGATGGATATCGCCTTCGTGGAAGAATCAGGTAAGTTTATTGTCGTCTATTTAGACAATGTGACTGTGTTTTCCCAATCCGATGACGAACACCTAAGACACCTCAGACGAGTTTTCGAGAAATGTAGAAGGTTTGGGATTTCTTTAAATCCTAAGAAGAGCCTTTTCGGGTTAGAAGAAGGCAAACTGCTAGGACACATCATCTCCAAAGACGAAATCAAAATAGACCCTAGCAGGATCGAGGCCATACAAAATTTAGAACACCCAAGAAACCTCAAAGAACTCCAGTCTTTTATCGGAAGAATTAACTTTCTACGAAGATTCATTCCCAATCTGGCAGAACTCCTCAGGAACATTACAAACATGCTTAAAAAGGACGTAAAAATAAAATGGGACTCTAAGTCCAGACAATCTTTCGAACAAGTCAAACGAGCACTCACTGAAGCCCCTGTTTTGATCAGTCTGGATTTTACTAAGGATTTCTATCTCTTTTCTTTCGCCTCTGAACATACTATAGCAGCGGTGTTACTGCAGAAGAATAGTGAAGGGTATGAACATCCCATAGCTTTCTTTAGCAAAGCGTTAAGGGACGCTGCTCTGAATTACAAGATAATGGAGAAACAAGCTTTTGCCTTGGTAAAAGCCATTAAAGACTTTAGGGTCTACATTCTCCATTCCCACACCATATCTTATGTTACGAACGCGGTAGTAAAGGACATCCTAACACAGGACAATCCATATGGAAGAAGGGGAAAATGGATTGCTTTCATTTTAGAATACGATATACAAGTTAAGCCCACTAAACTAATCAAAGGTCAAGGCCTTGCTAAATTAATGGCTGAATCTAACTTTCATGCTCTCGACATTAATTTTCTAGATGTGGCAGATGAACAGGGCGAGATGGCGACTCCAAACGTGAGAGAGGTATTTCTCAACTCTCCATGGTACGTAGACCTTATATTCGTTTTACAAAATTTACAAGCTCCCCCTGGTTTGACTAAGACTAAATCTAGGTTTTTAAAGTTGAAAGCTTTGAAATTCTATATTCTAGAAGGAAATTTGTATTGGAAAGACCCTGCAGGCATTCTATTAAATTGTTTACTGAAAGATGAAGCTGATAAAGTGTTGCAAGAGTTTCATGCAGGAGAATGTGGTGGCCATTTGAATTGGAAGGTCACAACCAACAAAATACTCAGAGATGGTTTTTATTGGCCCACCCTGTTCGCCGATGTGCATCAGAAGGTAACAACATGTCACCAATGTCAACTGTTTGAAGGCAAAAGGAAACTCCTTCCTCTACCTTTGAAATCGATCTCAGTTGAGGCCCCTTTCCAACAATGGGGGCTCGACTTCATTGGAGAAATACACCCCCCGTATTCAGGCCAACACCGGTGGATTCTCACTGCCACCAATTATTTTACCAAATGGATCGAAGCAGTACCGAGAAGGCAAGCCACTGACTCTGTTATTATCAAATTTCTTGAAAATAATATTTTGTCTCGTTTTGGTTGTCCTAGAAAGATTATCACTGACAATGCAGCTGCCTTTCGGTCGAAGAAACTCATAGATTTCTGCAACCGATATCATATTGGTTTGGGGCATTCCACAACCTACTACCCTCAGGGGAATGGGTTGGCAGAATCTTCAAACAAAACTTTGGTAAATATCATCAAAAAAACATTGCAGGAGAACAAGAAATCATGGCACGATAAGTTGGTGTTTGCTTTATGGGCTGATAGGCTGACGACCAAAAGGTTAATTGGTATGTCACCATACCAGCTGGTCTATGGTATAGAGGAAGTTTTCCCCACTTCTTTAGGAGTCCCTGTCATGAAGTTGCTTCAAGATGTTCAAGCTGAACCAAATGACTCACAGAGAAGGATCAACCAGATGATCCATTTGCAGCAGACTAGGGAAGAAGTTTTCAACAAGACTCAGGTAGTTCAAGGAAACATCAAGAAGATATTTGACAAACGAACCAAGGAAGATGATTTCGAGCTGGGAGATTTGGTGCTGAGATCGGATGCCAGAAATGAAGACAAGGGAAAGCATGGAAAATTTGATAATCTGTGGACAGGGCCATACATGATCCAAGCTTTCAGGGGAAACAATGTTTTTTTGCTAAACAATGCCGATGGGTCAGATCTGCCAGGAGCACCTGTGAATGGCAGAATGCTGAAACATTATGTCCCACCTCAGTAGAAGATTTGAGTGCTCACTCTCCATTGTACATACCAATTTAAGTTTCATTTTTCACATGCATTTTCTGAGTGAGTAACATTAGTCAGTTGGTTGAAGCCCGAAGAGAAGGCCCTAAGCTGCTGATTATTGTTTTTCCATTTTTGAGAATAAAACCAATGAAGGCTACTAGGCAGAAATTTTCAGGACTACAGGAACCAGGATTCTTGGCACTTCACAGGGAAAGTACCATCCCTAGGTGGAGCCGCTGTTATCACCCCATAAGTTATGGGAATCAACTGGTGACTGAGATACTATCTGTCTCTAGTATTTTTGTTGACAAATGATTTTTCATTCTGTAAATAATTTGAAAAGGAAAAAGAAAAAAGAAAAAGAAAAAGAAAAAGAAGAAAAGAAAACGAAAAAGAAAAAGAAAAGAAAAAGAAAAAAAAGAAAAAAGAAAAAAAAATTAAGAAAAAAGAAAAAAGAAAAAGAAAAAGAAAAAGAAAAGAAGAAAAGAAAAAGAGGGCATAAAAGAATTGAAATAAAATCCCCATGCAATAATAGTAACTTGGCCATACCTTTCAAGCATGACCAAGTTCTTTTTAAATTTGATGTTGATAGGGTAGTGAATGATTTGGCTAAATAGTTTAATCTTAGCCAAAGTGTCTAGGTTAGATTAGTGAATAAATCTGGCTAGACTGTCTAATCCTGGCCAGATAGCCCCAGGGTAGAGTAATTTCTTAACCCAATAGTTTAATCTGGGTTAACTGTCATAGGAAGATAGGTTAGCATTTAGGTTAGTTGCTTCATTGTTTAACTCCAATAAAACCAGCTCGATGTAAGATGTCACACCATGTCTCAGAAGCCTAGAGGATAGTTTGTTTGAATCCCCGTGGTGTTGTTTATTTTAAAATTTGGGGGAAAAAACCCATAAAATGTATTTATCCTAAGTTCCCCCCCCAGTGCATATGTTTCCCGCTTCTGATTTATGCCTCCTGCACATTTCGACGGTCCTGATCGCGGCGCCTAGATCTACGGCTCACATAGCATTCCGGACCCCCCCGAGCATTCTGCTTTTAACC
>ML777110.1:417485-456328 GCA_009831015.1 Picea engelmannii
TTCGAATGCATGATAAGTTGTTCTTCTCATTAGCCATCCTCAGTTATCCCATTGATCCACACACTTTCATTATTCATGATTTCTTAAGTTACCAAGCATCCTTAGCCTACAACCCTAAGGAGTTTCTTGGAGTGATAACACCAGGTAACCCTGACAAAGGAAAACACACTAATAGTACTGGTAATTTACCGGATCCATCATCATCCTTCGTTAGTCTTCCATCGGTTAATCCTCCATATGGACCACTCCATATTGAGAAACCTATGTTCGAATCTATCTTATTCCCTCCTAAGATCACTATTCACAAAGCTACCTTTAATCCTAGTTCACGTGTCGCCCAGAACTACAACATTGTTGAAGATTTGGCTCAAGCACCATGTGCTATCTCTGCGTTAGAAGTTCTACAACACTACCCCAGTCAACATAGAATGCTCTTGGCCACTCTTGGTGCTGTTGATCCTGAGTTGTCCAACCATATCATGTTTAACCTAGACAATTATGTGTCTCGACTCTCTCACCAACTTGCTTTTCAAGTTGATGTTGTTGTTCATAATCAACAAATCCACCGAACTATTCTGGATGAGGGAGCCTCAACTTGTGTCATGTCTTTAGCGTGTTGGAAAGGTTGAAAATCACCAGCACTCAACAAATCCCCAATGATGTTATGCGCCTTCGATGGGTGAGGTTTTCATCCCCATGGGCTTTTACAGTCCCTGCCCATCCAATTGGGTGGCGAAATTGTTATTGTTGATGTCGAGGTGGTCGATGCTCCCCTCAATTACAACTTGTTACTTGGAAGAAGTTGGTTTTATGCTATGACTGTCGTTGCCTCGTCAGTTTTTTGATGTGTCCAATTTCTTCATCAGGGCAAAATTGTCATTGTTGATCAGTTGTATTTCTGCACGACCGATGCTCGCGTTCCCGCTACCAACAATATTCCTTTCTTGGGAGACCACAAGATCACATATGAAGGTGTTGGTGTTGGCTTACTGAAATATTATAGCCTCATGGGTACCTTCCCTACACCACTTCCACCAACTACACATCATATTTCCACCGTCGATATGATTTCGACCATGGCTTATCAATCTTTGGAATCATCTGACCCTTGGATTGTACCTTGTCCGTTGGAATTCGATGCACTAGGTGACTCCGTGCCACTTAGTCCAGCCAAACCATTATACATTTCTATCCAATCTGCTTCTCCCTCATTGGATGACCAACATCTATTGGCACCTGACAATTCCTCGATGCAATCGCAGTTGAGTTCCTTGTCGTCTGCGATCGACTACATTTCCCCAATTTTTCCTTCTGATGCATCTATTTCGGAAATGCTTCTCATTGACAAATTACCTTGGGAAAATAACTATCACCGATCCTCTTTTCTTCCCCCTCGTGAAGAAATTCGGGAAGATATATGCTCTATCTCCCCTCCTAGTGTTGATTTTTCATCATGTCCCATGATTTCAACTTCCGATGATTTGGATCCGGTAGTGGACATGGTGATTTCTTTGGTAGTATTATTGGAGCCTGATCTCCTTACTCCTATCGCGACCCTCGACATGTGTTCCTTCCCGAGTGGTTATCTTCCATCCAATGAAGATCTCTTAGAGGCCATGACCGAGTTTTGTCCCTTGACATGGTATTCTTCTAGAGCATTATCCTCTTGGAAGTCATGATCAAGAAGTAGTCACGAGCATAGTTTCTCTTCTCTGTGGCAAGCTCATTAAAAAATGAAACAGAGGCCACGAGCATAGATTCTCTTCTCTGTGGCAAGCTCGTTAAAAAATGAAACAGAGGCTTTGAGCATAGTTCTTTTCCTATGTCAAGCTCGTTAAAAAATGAAATAATCATCTCTCTTGAACCTTCTTTTCATCCACCCTTCTCCTTTTTCTCATCTAGTAGACAAATTGGTGACAACCTCACAGTCGATGAATGAATTGAAGCTTGAGGGGCATGTCTCCAGCCTTTGATGATCATTCTGGAGTTAAGCCACTATCTTTTCAAGCTGGGGGCATACCGATCTTAGTCTTTGTTCTTTCTCGTGCTCGAAAATACATGAGAATGCATCCGGGTAAACTTTTATCTCTTTTTCGGACCTGTATGGATACACGAAAAAGGAACCCCCTAGAGTCTCCTTTAAGCTCTTTCCAGACTCTCTAAACATGAAAAGATCGCCGAGTGATCTTGCTTCCTTTCCCACTCGTTGAAAGGTTTGAAAGGGTGTCTTTCGAGTGATAATTTATCTCTTTTTCAGCCTCGTAAGACTAACATTACGAAAAAGGACAACATTGGAGTCATCTTTAAGTTCTTTTCAGACTCTCTAAACATGAAAAGATTGCCGAGTGACCTTGTTCTCTTCACGCTCGTTAAAGTATTTGAAGAAAATGTCTGTTGAGCGATAGTTTATCTTTTTTTCGGTCTCATCAGACTACTTTACGAAAAAGGAACTGAGAGAGTTCTCTTTTAAGTGTTTTTCCAGACTCTATAATCCTGAAAAACCTTCGAGTTTTCTATCTTTGGACTCGTTAAACAAACATTGACAGGCCCATATGGGACCGAACTCTTACTTCTTCTAGTTCATTAAAAAATAAGAGGGACTTACCAAAGGTGAGTCATATCGAGCATGTGTTACCCTCCTCAAGCTCGTTAAATAAAAAATAGGTACTCATCTATCTGGATGGGGGGGAAATTGAAAGAAGCAAGCCAAGAAGTTTTTGAGAACATTACCAAGTAACTCTTAGAGTCTCCCTTGAACATGGCACTTTGTCTTTGTGCACATCTTAATCCGCTGAACCTCTGCACTGAACCAATCCTTTGAGTTTTTCTTACTCCTTTGGGTCACCCGACGAAAATCACAGTATCCATTGAATCATCGTGTTTTGGTTTTTGTCATGTTTCTGTTGTTGTACCTCAGTGTTCAAGGGAAGTATCCGCCTCGAGAGTCATCCATCAAAAATATCTTGTCTCAATACCCATGTCAGTCCATGTTCATTTGATCTACCAATTACATCTCTGTTTCTGTTTCGTGTCGTTGATGGGGGATACATTAAGGCCCTCCTTCAACGAGTCTATTCCTGTCGACTTCAACACATTATCTAGGAACTAGACTTAGAAACCAATTAGTACTTTGGGACTTGCATGCCTCAATGGCAGGCCTCCTCACATCTGACAGAGGATTTACATCATTGACCTTTGATCGGATGATTCCACAGATGTTCAACTTCAGCTCATCCATTCACATTTGTTGGAATGTACTAGAGTACCTTGGGAATCATTGACATCAATGGTGATCTCCCTCGCGCTTGTTAATGGTTTACATCATTGACTAGTAATCAAGTGGTTTCTGCCATGTTCAACATCAGGACATCTATTCACATGGTTAGATTCGTACTACATCGAGATCGGTAAGAATACCTTGGGTTGAGTGATCACTCTGATATGTACTTTGCCAAGGTTTCAAAGGAGTTTCTCTTGAAAAATGACACATATACTATCACATAGATCCACTTTGTATTGGTCATGGCTATGTCTTGTCATATCGTAGATCCACTTGTATTCTTCATGTCTACGATCGGTTTAGGTCATAGGAGTATAGATCCACACTATATCCTCGGTGGCTATACCTTTTATCAATACAATTATGGATCTGCAATGTATTTTATGGTGGCCATATCTTGCAAGTCTTTATCACCCAAGCATAGGTATACCTACCTTGGGTTTGAAACATGTCATAATATTTGTTGGATGTTTATGTGCAGCTTCTGTCAGGTTCTTTGCGTCTATACCCTTGCTTGAAAGTCTACAAAGAATTTCAGTTATCAGTTCTCGTCTTCTAACTTCATACTTTGGGGGGAATCTGTTACACATCAAAATTACTCACTTCGATAGTGTCGCAAGTGTCGTCATTACAAGTGTTGCAAGTGTTGCATTTTGGTCGCAAGTGTCGTCATTACAAGTGTCACAAGTGTTGCATTTTGGTCGCAAGCGTCACAAATGTCAGAAAAAACATACTACCATAATTCCTATGTCATGCTTATAATGACATTGGAAGGAAACTTGAAACACCTCAAACATTTGATTTGGAAGAAGAGGAATGGGTTAACAGGGTTATGAACCTCTTGCCATTTGAAAGAACCACTAAAAATTGAGTTTCAGAGGAGAACACTCCCCTATACCACTGTTAGGAGTGCTGGCGCTCCCCTATACACTCTCAGGGAGCGTTATAACGCTCTGTCTGCCCTTTTTGAGGAGCGTTGCTACTGTTAGGAGTGCTGGCACCCCCCTATGCATTTTTAGGGAGCATTATAGCACTCTAATGCCCCTTTTGGGGGAGTGCTACCTATTCTGGGCAAAAATTGGTTTGTTGAGAAGAATGAGGAAAAGATCTCTTCAATCTCTGAAGGCAGTTGGATTCGAATCCTTGGTCAAGCCATGATCTTAGGGAAGATCCCTAATTGAAGGAGGAAAATCCTCAACTTACCCCAAAGATATCTCAAGTGGTTGGGCCTCTCTAAACCTATATAAGCAGGCCCTCTCATGGTGAAAAGGGGAATGATTGGAGGCATGAAACCTATGATCTCATAGGAAAGACACAGTGAAGTGGAGGAGAATAATCAGTGAAGTTATTGTCATTCTGATCGTGGGTCTTTTGAGCAAGGGTTAGACAAGGAGGACTTGATGAAGCTGCTGCACTTGTATCTACGGTTGTGAGTTTCCTTCGTTGTTGTTCTCATCAATATAATATGCTTGGCCTATTTCTTTCTAGTTTGTGCTTAATCTCACATGAACTTGTCTTTAATAGATAGATCTATTTCGAACTAATCTCAATAGAGTAGGAAGTTGTTTGTACTTTTGTTTGTCTACAGGGCTTATCGAGGAGCACAAGATTGGAGCTCAACTCGGGCCGTGCAGGGACAAACAACGATAAAAGGTACTTCTTTTCTCCTTCCTCCTCACATATTAGTTTATCTAGATCTAAAAGGAAGTCAGCGTCCATGATAAGCATCTTCTGTCTTAAGAGTTAAGAGTCTAGCTCTCAAGAGGAGATCTACCTGTCCGTAGGGAGATTTTCCTTCAACACACACAAACTATTAGGTGAATCTTTGTAACAACATGAGTAGGTTTTATGTGACTCTTTCCCCAATGTATGGAAATTATGTTATAACTATCCTTCAAGACACTGAATAAAACAAAAAAAGAACTAATAATGTGCTTGTCTATGAATGATTTTTTGAACAATTCTATAGAGAAAACCACAAAGAAATACAATAATTTCTCTTTCAAGAGAGAAGTAACAATAACATGGACAAGGTGGGCGCAAGCCCCATTTCTGTTAGTCAAGTGACATGACCAAGTACATTACTATATTCATGGCCAATTGCTTCATCGATCATCATATGAAGGAAAGGATCCACACGTGTCTCATCCCTTCCCACTAGGGATGCATATTTCAAATGCTTAAAATAATCCATTAACGATCAAGTTAAAGAGACACACAAGCTATTAGGTGAGAAATGGTTAGTTGGAATTTGTGGCAAAACCAAGGGAGATACACCCAGTGTGTGTTCCAATAGGTTGGAATGATCCTTGAGAAAGAATCTTGGCGACCTCAAAAAATCCTTCCTCAACACGTGATTAATGTTCTCTGAGCATGGATGTTTGAACATTTTCTCAATCTGTAAGTAGTAATCACCCTCTTAAAATGGATTTTGTGCTATATAGTACAATTCCAATCCATTGTAGGTGCCGATAAAATTCTTAAATAATCCACTCACTAAAAATACTCTTCAAGTATCCTTCTGATGCATATAATCATATGATCGCAAGGAAGACCAGTCTGACAAGAAATCAAGTTTGTGAGGCAAACTGAGTTGTGTGGCAATTTATTTCCACTGCAATATACATAATAATATTTACATGCACAAATTTATTTCTATTCCAAATAGATACCATGTATTTCCTCTTGCAATATACATAATATTTACTTTCATGAGGATTACATAGGGAGTGAGATCTACCAGAGATGAAGGGAGCTAAGGTGGTGCTAAGGAGTTGTAGACCCATGAAGCATAATTGTTCTAGTGGTGGAAGTTGTAGAAGAACACATCCTAATGAATATTTGGCATTGTGAAGGGTGGTGGGGAGGCAATATAAGGTTATCCAGTGGGGAGGTCGTATAAGTTTCTATGGTGGTGGCAGTCGTAGCAGGAACACAAACATTTTATGGATCTAAGCGATCTCTGGTGTGACTTGTAGATTGCCATGCAAATGGCCATGAAGATCCATTGACTTCGGTGACAGGCCATCAACTGCACTGACAGGCTCTACTCTAGAGACAAGATGATCCCGACGTCTATTAAATGTAGGAAGCTCAGAACTAATCAATTCGACCAATCCGTTTTAGTTATTTTTTAAATCAATTTTAATCTATGACAATTAAGTAAACGTTTTTTCCCTCCACCAGGGATATTTAGTCCCATCAATGTCTTGAGGGCCAATAAAAAAAGGGATATCGATTTTTGAAAATTGTAAAATATATTTTTAATTTTTTAAAAAGGAGTTAATAAAAAATAATTCAAAACATAGAGAAAACTAGTAAAAATCATATCAATTAATAGGGAGTCATACGTAGTTTGAATTCACATCGAAAACTATAGTCCATGTTGAGGCAGGGACTAATAATATAGTTGCAAATATTAGAACAATTATTATAAGTTGAAAATAAGATAGTTTCAAATATTAGAACAATTAAAATAATTTAAAGAATTAAAGGAAAATAACATTCAATTAAGAAAAAAGGGTTTTGTACCTTTTCTCATGAAAAACAGATATCCTCCAATATATTTTTTTGTTTGTTAGTTTGTCAGTGACATGTGGGACTAACTTGTGAGTAAGAAATCGTGACTCAGGGGCATCTAAGCCATCAAAATCACCCGGGGATCGCACCCGGCCTGAGCCACACCAACCCTTAACATGGCTGGATTTTTTGTCCCCGCAGGTTTCGAACCAGTGACTTTAACATCACAGAGAGCCTTAACAACACACTCCATCATTGTCTGTCCTACACCTCGAGGACAATATCCTCCAATATTAGAACACATAACATTAATGTTTTATATACATTTTCCATATGAGAAATACATGTCCTTCATGGAAACTTAATAAAATATAATTTTAAAATATTACATCAAGTACATGGAAGGGTAGATGGAAGGGTTGGCAGACCCTTCCTTTGATGGAGGGGAGAATTGAGAAGTGTCATTTGACCCTTTCTCAATTATGGTGTCCTCATCATGGGGTAAGTTAGAGAATTATCGTTTGACCCTTCCTCAAGGATGGTATTGGAGTCATTGGAGTAATGAGGTGTCTAGTGGAAGGGTCGGCTGACCATTCCTCAAACAATGGTTTTTCAAAAGGGTGATCTTGGGGAAGGGTCGATTGGCACTTCCTAAAGAAAAGTATTCTCATGGAGGGGGATCATGGAGAAGTGTCATAAAATTATTCTTGAAGGATGACATTTGAATCGAGGTTTATCCAATGGAAGGGTTGGTTGACCATTTCTCAAGGAAGGCATTGAAGCCTTTGGGTATCAAATGGAAGGGATGACTTAGCATCCATCAAGAATTTTTTTAACATAAGGAGGATCCTAGGGAAGGGACGACTGACTCTTCCTCCAACATAGTATTGTCATCAAGGAGGCCCACAAAGAATGGTTTGTTGACCCTTTCTCAAGGATTGTATTGTGCTTCAAGGTATATAGTGGAAGGGTTAATCAACCCTGCTTGAAACATAGTTTCATGTAAGGGGTATCTTGGGGAAGGGACAACTAACCCTTCCTCAATGGAGATATTATTATGGAGGGGGAGCATGGAGAAAAGTTGGTCAACCCTCTTTAGGCATTGATTTCGATTAAAATAGATCTAGTGGAAGGGTTGTTCGAATATTCCTCCAACATAGTATTCTTATGGAGGGGGAATATAGATAAGGGTTCACCATCACTTCCTAAAGGATGGCATTCTCATGGAATGGGAGAATAGAGAAGGATCAATCGACTCTTTTTCAAGGATGAAAATCTAGTCGTGGGGCTTCTAGTGGATGGGTCAACCAACCATTCCTCAAGAAAATTATTCTCATCTAGGGGACGACAAACATGGGTTGATCAAATCTTCCTCCAACATGATAATACTATGGAGGAGATCACAAGGAAGGGTTGATCAATCCATTTTCTAGGATTATTCCTTCCTAAACTCATATACTATTTCCATTTCATATTGTAGCATTTCATTTGAGTTATATATGAGATATTATGTTTAACTTGACAATATTTTTATATCAGTTTATTTCATTAACAAAATATGTTAAGTTAAAAACCAGTTAAAAATATCAAGTTTTGTCACTCTCATCCAATTTAAAGAGATTACATTTCTTTAGCATTGGATAATTTCCAAATGTATGGTATGTTTCAACTTCCACCCATATTTATATCTTTATGAAGTGGAAGAAGGAACACGTATTGTTTCTATTGGCATTGTGACATCTATAGATGTGATAAACAAAGACATATTGTATTTCCAATCGATGTAGTTGAAAACAACACCTTTTTTCTATTACAAACTGACCTTCCTATATATGATTATTATCTAGATCTAGTATTAATTGGCTCTGATACCACTTGTAACAACTTGTGTGGATTTTGAAGGAGAACTCACTCACTATGCATTAATTTTTATGTTGGTTATATAGAAGACATAATCATTAGATAAAATTTTTAAGAGTCGATTATATCTAATGACTACATCTCTTGTTTAATTATCATGGATATCGACATACAAGGTATGTGATGAAAGGCCAATCAACATGAGATTGTATGGTGTTCATTACATCTACTCAATAAATTCATTGACTAACTTTATTGACTAGGAATTACAATTCCAATTCAAATGATCAAGATAAGAGCGGTGAAGGAAAAGAGGAAGGTAATTTTATATGTTTGAATCAATCTTCTTCAAAGATTAAAGATTGTAAAAACTTCCTACAAATAAACTATTTTTCCAAAGAAAAATGTGCTTATATATGATATTTTAGATAAAGAAATGGAAATATACATTTTTCTATCTTAAGTGGATTCATATGTTGTTTCCTTATGAATCATTTGTTTTTTCTCCTAAAAGAGAAACTAGGCCTACTTGTTACTATAATTCCAAAATTATTTTAGTCCTTTAGTATAAAAAACCGTAAAGAGATTACCCTGAAAGAACTACATCACCTCCAGGATATTTAAAAAAATTACATATGAGTAAATCTCTACCAAAGGACCAATTTCAAATAAAACATTAATACAAAAATATCTTAGACATTGAGGATATAGTTCCTCCTTTGAATTCAACTTCAATTAAGCTACCCTCCAACAAGAACACAACTTCTCTATTCAAGGAATCTACTTGGGTGTTGTATTCTCAATAATTATGAGAAAAAGTAATGGACTAACAAGTGGTTTTTACCCTGTTTTCTTGGTTCATAATAGGATAGGTGTTGGAACCCTAAGGTTTTGCAAACTGCATATGTGACAAAAGTTAGTACTACATGTGAATCCAAGAGGATGCACTGTGCGGTGCCACATTTTAGCACCTTTTCCAAGCAAGGATCTACTGTTCATGCCAACCCATTTTGTACTGTGTAGCAATTGCATGCCTACTGAATCCATGAACATCTTTAGTAATTATTGTAACCATTTTTGTAACAACTTGAATTGGCATGGTTGAGGTTTTGGGTGAGTTGGAAAGGTTGTTATGGTTGCCACTCTCCAATAGACTTAAGGGGGATGTATGTAGATATGTAAGGGTTGGGTTTTTATTAACTAGGAGTGAATTATTATATGTTAGCAGTAGATGAGTTAGATCTAGTGTTCCAATTTTTTATCAGTTGTTGTTATGTTCAAAGATATTATGTATGTGAGAGAAAAAGTAGATATGAGAAAAGGTTTTTCTTTGTTTTATGATAAGTACGCTCTACACAGAATTTGGCCCCTATTGTAATTGTATCTAAATGCAGTTAAGATAATAAAGCAAGCATACGCACATTTTTTCTATGTATCTTGTATATGTTGGTTTGAATGTATGTCTATTATGTAGTATTGTGCACACCACTCTTATGGTGGTTATGAATGAATGCATTGTTATCTGATGAATGTTTCCTATATGTTCTACTCCTTCACACCTTGCATGAAACCTATGGTCTTTGTGATTCTCATGGTGTCTTAGGTGAGGCCTTATTTAGTCCTTGAAGATTGAATATGATGACACCTATGGGGTATTTGATGGTCAAGCTTACTGAACCTTGGGTCTGAACCCCCAAACCGAGCCAACAATTGGTTCCATTTCCAGGACCTAAAGGTTTTTTGCTACGTGTTAAAGGAGGGATATGACGTGGAAACCCTCAAGGGAGGAGATACAAGACTGGCTCTCTGATAAGGAAGATGAGTTAAAGTGATGAGAAACCAAGAACCTACAGATAAACCTTGAGTGATGGAAACAAAGGTACGTACACAAAAATGTGCATGATATTTTCTTTGTTGAGTTTCCTTGTTTATTGCATGAGTGGATAAAGAGATAGACCACGATTATCTTGGTATGGAGATCCCAAGAATCACTAGTTTGGGACCAAGATATGGTCAATGGGTTGAGATATGTGGATAACAAGTGGGTCAGAGTCGTCGAATTCTAGTTTGGATGAGTAAAGGAAGGGTATATTATTGAGTTTTCTATTGAGTGCAATGAATCCTTCAATAATGCCGAGAGAAAGTTGACCACCAACCCTAGAAGGAGACTGTTGGAAGAAATCCCTCTATGGATCAATATGTTGCTCATGGAGAAGGGTCTAATGCACATAGAACCTGATAGGATGGCTAAGTAAACCCTCTCGCATAGAGGGGGGGATATAAAGAGGAGGGAAAAAGAAAAGATGAAAGAAAGAATGGATCCAATAGAAGGGATCTAGAAGAAGATGAGATGAGGTGAGAAGAGGATGGATCCATAAGAAAAGAGGAGAAAAAGAGCCAATAGATACACAAGAAGATCCTAGATAAGGAGGTGATTCGACCAGAAAAGCAAAGAAATGAAATAAAGGGGTGATGAATGAGTAACTAGATTCAAGATGAATAGAAGCGAAATTGCACCAGAAGGGTGTGCGAAAGAAAGATTTGTGCCAGAGAGAAGCACATAATAAGGTCATATAAGAGATGTGGCATTAGGAGAGAGGTATCAAGAGAAGATACTACACGTAGTGGGAGTAGGATCGAAGAAAATGAAGTCAGATCACCTTGGATAGTGAGAAATATAGTTACATCATAGGAAGATGGGGTCCATAGAAGTAGCACCGATGCAACAAAAGATAGAGATGGAACTCTCCAAGAAGGAGCAGATTCCTTGGTGATCATGAGAAGGCTTACTTGGATAGAGATAGGGATCTCTTTTGGATCCCTCACCGAAGAAGATGAAATAATATAGAGGAAGTCCCTCTTTGAACCACCCCCCTTGTGCATTTGTCATCAAGAAGAAAGAACTAAAGAAAGTGTAGAGGTGAGTGATCCGAAAAGATCTTTTAATGACTATGTTTGAGTTATTAATTTCATGTGTTAATTAACCATTTAAGAAGCTAATGAAAGAGGATGAAGATAAGAGAATTATATCACAGCCATAAACTCATATACATAACTGAACATAAGCAATAAGAACAACAAACCATAACAAGAGAAGTGATAATGGAGTTCGACACAAAATTGCCTACGTCTCTGGGCCTTTGTCTCAGTGGGGGAGGCTTCTTTATTAATTCTTCAATGCTTTCAAAGTACATCAAAAGTACATCAAATGGATTCCATCCTGATCTCACTGTGTTCTGCTTGACCTCATAAATCCAATGCAACCGACGACACTGAAAAAGGATGAGTATAACCTCCGGAAATGGCCTCCAAAGTTCTCCTAGTTCATTGGTTTTCTCTGGATAAATAACACTGTTCTGCTTTAATCTACATAAATTCGACCCGTGGTTCATTGGTAATCCTTTTGTTTATAAAATAAATGGTCCAGGGATCAAATCCCAACTAGACCCGATTTGTGGCATGAAATCTGGGTTTAAATCCCATTAAAAAGACATAGAATATTGAATATGGTTTTAAATAAAAACCATTTCCTAAGTTTTGGATCCACTTCAAATATATGGTGCGATTTTCTATGGGTTACAACCCATATAATATATGGTTTAACATCCATTTTCCAACATAATATATGATTCGTGGCTAAAAATATGGAGAGTGCCCTTTTTAAATGGCTAAACATAAATGCCAGCGTAATATATGGTTAGCACCCTAACCTAGCACGCACCCCCTTAGTTTGGTCATATGGTGACTATTGATACAACCGCGCCCATAAAACATGCACAACCATGGTCATAGCCCCCACATATAAGGTGGAACGGTGCTAACAAACCATGCACTGGAGGTTTAAGCAGTGGTGACCGTGCCCCTTTACACTGTGGTCACATCCGATATAAACCGTGGGCTGGGGCTTAGCCCCAGCCCCTTTTTGCCCCACTCTACAGAAAATCCCCTTTATTTAAATTAAAGTGAGCTATATTAAACAAGTTTTAATATGGCACATTGGTGTTGGACCATTGTGAAAGATTTACGTTGGTGAAGAGGTATCCGGTTCAATTCTTGTCCACTCCAATTTTTTTGCATACAACTAATCAGCCAACCCATGGGTGCCACGTGGCATCTCACCATTTGTTGTCCTTCTATGCCACGTATCAACATGTTATTGGTCCCTGTCACTATCCAGTCACCCCGCTTCCTATGATGCCACATGTCACTTTGTTGATGTCAGCATGATGATGTCAGGGAGACGTCATGCTAACATCATCATTGACTTTTTCCAGTTGACCTGTTGACTTTTTAGTTGTTTGGGAAAATGATCAGAGTGTGACAACTCTCACATACAACACATGTTTGAGAAAGTAAATATATGGCTGGAATCAGCATGACGAGTCGGTTGCAATGGAATTGGTTTCGTCTGATTCCGAGAACTTTCATTTTTGAGCCTTTTCTAGACTTGGGAAGCCTCCTGGATCCGATTCTGGATCACACCTCCCCACTAAGGACCTTTTGGTCCCCAAAAGGTTACTGACTAGTCAACAAGCTTGGGATATGCCACCCAACTTGTCCTCTGTCTCTGAACTTTGTCTCATGCACCTGTCTCATCAATATCAACTGTAACACAATCATGAGAATTGACATCATATTGTTAGCCATTTGAACCCTATCACATTTCAATGAAGAAACTATCATCCATGTAGACAACATTACTAATGATAGTATCAAAAACATGACTGCAAATGAGTTGATGTACTTATAATATTTGCACGGTATGAGATTATCTTGAAGCAACCTATGATTGATTTTCCATTCAACAATCATTTCTTGTTCTTGCTTAAGATTGATTACTTCATTTAAAACAATTATTGGTTTGTTTCTTGCTTGAACTACCTTCTTTAATTGTTCCATTGTTTGAAGTGTTTTATTTTCCTTAACATGATGAGCACGAACCACATAATCTTGACCTGCTTTGGTTAATTGATATTGATTCTTTGTCCTGTAGAAGATTTCCTTTCGATCATATAAATATGGACTACCTAAAACCATTCCACATTCTCTTAATGGCACTACATCACATGTTACCTCATCCACATACTTAGATGAAATTGCAAATTTGATTGTGCACTGCTTTTTTATGTGCATTTGATGATGATTGCTTATCCATTTAAGTGTGTAAGGCTTATGATGTACTTGTGTTTTTAACCCCAAATTCTTAACCAATTCTTATGAGATTAGATTAGATTGAAATCCACTGTCGATTAATGTGTCTATCTTAGTGTGTTGCATGATTACTCTTATATGAAACAAGTTACTTCTACAATCAATGCCTTCACCAATTTTACCTGTCATACCAACCAATGAGACCTTAGATTCATCACCTGAATCCGATCCCAAGTCTATGGGTCTTGTTGTCGATGCCACTGTTTGCCTTCCCTTCTTTTCCTTGAACCACTTTGGCCTCTTCTTGGGATGCAACTGCCAACATCTGTTCTCATCATGTCCCTCTTTCTCGCAATGCTTGCAAGAGGTCTTCTCATCCTTTCTTGCCACTGCATTTTCCTTTTTTTCATGCCACTTCCTCTTGTCCTCTTTCCTTGAAGATGATTCCCCTGATACACCTGCTTTCCCTGCTTCAATATACGTCGCTTGAATAGAAACCTCATCAAGGTTAGTGGGTCCAAACATGAATACAATATTTCTAATATATGTAGGTAAACCTCCTATATACTTCATAAGGGTTTCCTGTGTATGTAAAGGGATATCCAACATCAATGCCATTTTATGAAAGTTATTTGTATACTCTTGCACTGTTTGTCCTTTTCTTAGTTTTAAATCTTGCCATTCAATTAATGCTTTTTATTTATAACCCAAAGGATATATTTGTTTCCTAATTGAATAAATGAAGCTTTGGCATGATGGAAATACATTACCCACTTGTCGCGTTCCGTTTTTCAACTTGCTTTGCCACCAGATAGATGATGGAGAGGTGTGGCAATGTCCCTGTCACAACCTACTAGCACTCCCTTTGTGACCTGAACACATGGTTAATGATTACCTCATTCAAATAGGTCCACGATGTCGTGAAGGAAGACTGACAAAGTCACTCTCGATGAATTCTAAGGGGTGTGCAATAAGGCAAAATCCTTAATCCTTAGACAACCCTTAGTCTCTCACAAGATCAACCAAGTGGAGTGTTGACTCCAAGTGCCGGACAAACTTCCAAACTAGTCAAAGGCGAGTGGCACCCTTGGAGCATGGAAGTGTGTCTTGAAGGGCACCTCGCTTCATCAAACTATGAGTTAATGAAAATCTAGAAGGCCTATAAAATATAATAAAAATGTTTAGACCTTGTTAGAACATAATATTTAATTTATTATTAAAATATAAGCTAAGAAATCTAACAAGTGTCCAAGTCTAAGATGTTTGGCTAAATTAATACATAAAAAGGGAAGGAAGGGATTTAAACTATCAAATAAAGTGAAAGAGGAAATAAGAATAAATTTGGTTAAATGTACATGTGTGCACTAAAATAATAAAAAAGATCTTTAAATAAGAAGAAATTAAAACATGAGAGAATAGTTGGTCCACATAGAGTAGCATCTTGAGTCAATCAACCACTAAACCTAACTAAAAGAAGACTCCTAATCCAAATCAAAATAAAATCTAGTTAAGGGACACAAATTAAATGAGGGATTGGGGAACTAAGAGACAAGTAAGAGGAAAAATAGGAACACATTGGGGAATGTGAGGGGAATTGTCTAATTAAATAAATTAAAAAGAGAAATTACATGTGCAACTTGGGGAGAGAATGAAAAGTGGTGTGGGTAAATAATCCTTGAGTAAATTATTAAAAATTACTTATTTGTGCATGAGAGGACAAGTGTCATTGATAATTTTTCCTATAAATGAAATGGAGAGGAAGAGAGAAGGGATCTCATTTTTTTGGAAGTACAATTATGCTGCCAAATTTTTTCTTGACTAGTTTACTTGTGGAGAGTTGGGATTGCAAACTTGTTCAAGGGGGTGGAAGCCTCTCCTTGCGAGGGAAAGTTTGTGCTATTGTGTTCTGGTTTTGTGTGTGACCCCTTTGCGGCTCGGGGGATAAGGGGGAAGAAGAGTACCCCTAGAGTTGGCTGGAAGGTACTGGTGAAGTCTTGTGATTAGATGACAAGGAAGACGAACACTCAACGTCGTCATCAACTGTTAATTGGTTACAATATCTACTGCAAAAATTTCATTACAAATTATTACCGGTGATAACGAGAAACAGTGAATTAAATCTCGGTGCAATCAGGAGATTCCTATGCAGTAAGGTTTCAAGGAGTTATTCCTTGTTTGTATGCATTTGTAGTGCTCTTGGATCTTTCTAGTAATTATTCAGATGGATTTTTGTTCGAAAAATAAATTTAGAAAAAAAGTTCCTTCTTGACCTTCCTTTCCGCTCTATTAAGGGTGCATAAATTATCTAACTTCTTCGTCTAATATCACATAAGTAAAATATGCTAGGAAAGAATCATTATATTCTAGCATAATAATGTTATAAATCAATTTCGGATTAAAGACATTAGATTTGTAACCTTAGACTCTTAAATATCTGTATCTTTCCTTGGAGATATACCTAGGAAATAACATAACGTTATTATTTATAGTTTTACTGGAAGCCACTGTCGTCCAGGTTTTCTTCAAAGGATATCTTCGTTCCTTGGACAATTTGGTTTTTAAAGAAAAAATTTGTGTGTTATTGAAGTTTTGAGCTTCGTCTTTTTGTTAGGAGTCTTCCACTCTAAAATTTGATTACGTGATATTAATCATGCTCAGATCGTCACTTGATAATTATTCGCACCTAGAAGTATTAGCTTGGAATTCATTGATGATTTGGAACGATGCCTACAGAATCTAAGAAGTCATTTAACTCGTTCACCCTCCTCCTTATTTACTAAAAGCCCCAACCCTCTTATTATATGGATTATAATTAATTTACCACCATGGTAAATAAACCAACAATTAAATATCATTGTGAATGTGTCTTCACCTTACTCTCTATTTTTTTTTACCTTACTTTCTATTTTTTTTACCTTTCAGATCACTGGATACCATTCAAATCCTTCATTCAGTAAAGTGTTAGAATAATGAAGAAACTTCGAGTGTATTAAAATTAGAATATTGTTTAGAGTTTTTTTCATTGGCACACAGATTGGGGTTGAAGGTGGTTTGATATCCACTTAGATAGGAATGCAATCTAATATACTATTAGACTATAAATAGTCTAATAGTTTTGTGAGCTCCATCTCACTTATGTGTGGTTTCCATCTAGTTTTAATTTGGTATCAGAGTGAGTGTGAGGGCATGTACATGAGACTATATCTGGAGGGTGAGCACCAAGTGGAGTGCTTTCAATATTCACTATTGATTGTTGCGACTGTTATCTGGAGTGACTGCGTGTTGTGTGTTGTAGCTGCACCAGATTTTGTCACTACAATTTTAATAGCGTTGCTATTTGCACTGTGAATAGTGATGACTATTCCTGGTATCTGTTCGTTGATTTGAGGGCTCATATAGGAGTTGAGGACATCATTGTCCAACCCTCAAGATGGAGTGTTTTCTTAACAGTCAAAGCTTCTATGCTCGTTGTGATACTCGTTGGATAGTTTCTCTCCGTGATGTGATAATCGCTGAAGTGATTGTCACACTGCATGCTGGAGTGAATTAGTGCTTCATAATCTAATTTGATATAATGGATTGTGTTGTCTAATTGATGTCCCTCTAATCGTTGTGTGGTTGTGTGAGGGTGTTATAGGCACTGTCTATGAGATGTGCAATCAGATCTATCTAGTTGCCCAAGAGTTTGTTGAGGTGTAATTGCAGAGGCAGAAGATCAAAATATCTTACCAAAAAGAAGAGATTGCAGAGGAGGATTTTTCTACAACAGAGAAGGAGCCCACAAGGTATTAGCCAGTTCTTTATTGTTTCTTTGTATTGGCAAATAATAATTGAATTATTTGTTGAAGAAAATGGCAAATCCTCTTGCTGATTCATATTTAAATGAGTCCACTAAACTTAATGGCGAGAATGATGTAAACTGGAAGTTTAAGCTAACCACCATTTTAGAGGCATATAGTCTATGGACGATTGTCAAAGGAGATGAGCCCAAACCCACGACTATTGCCTCGATTCCAGATTGGGATAGGCGAGAGATGAAAGCGAAAGTGATGCTATGTATGTCCATAAAGGACAACATCATCCCTCATATAAGAGATTGTAAAACTTCCAAAGAGACATGGGCCATTCTCAAAGGTTTGTACGAAACCTCTAATGCAAACCAGATCTTTTTTTTTTTAAACTAAGATATTATCTATCGAAATGCAAGCCAATGAAAGTATAAGTAATTTTGTATCCAGAATTAAAGATTTAAGTGATAAGTTGGGTGACATTGGTGAAAAGGTTTCTAGTAATGATTTAGTAACAATTGCTTTGAAGGGTTTAGTGCAAGATTATAAAGTCTTTATTTTAGCACTCTCAGCTAGACCAATGCCCCCCACTTTTGATGAATTGGCTGGTATTCTTCTTCAAGAAGAAGAAAGAATGAAGAACTATGATCAAGACTCAAGAGGCTCATACTTAGCTTTGATTGCAAAAGGTAAAATATCATACCGAGGTAAACTGTGGGACAAGAACAGAGGCCGGTTTCAAGCAAAGCATAAAGGTATGACACATTCCGATTCTTATGTTAAGAGAAATGTTGAATGTGAATATTGTGGAAAACCTGGACATCTTGCTAAAAATTTCTATACAAGAAATAATCATGAATCAAAACAAAGATATAAAAGACATAATGGAAATTATGTGCATAAAGACACTTCAATCAATGATGGATTTAAAAATCTTAAGTTGCTTATTTTTGAAGCTACATTGTCTGCTGACACTGATGATGAGAATGCATGGTTCATAGATTCTAGTGCATCAAATCATATGACCTGCAATAAAGAATGGTATGATGAATATTATGAGAAAAATGATGGCACACACATTTACTTAGGAGATAACAAATCACACAAAGTCCAAGGCTATGGAGTAATAAGTGTGAACTTACCTAATGGGCAATTGAGACATATTCATAATGTGATGTATGTTCCTGGTATTAAAAAGAATTTGATATTTGTTTCAACTATCACTAATAATAATCTAACAATGGAATTTGGTAAGTTGAGGTGTGTTGTGAAAGATATCTAGAATCACTACAGGGTTGTTTCTACAGGTACCGGGGTTGGTGGATTGTATAAGTTGGATGTGACAATGAACCGTCATGTTGCATTGACATCCAAAACAATGTCAACAAAAGAGTTATGGCACCACATCTATCGGCACCTAAATTAAAATGATTTGATGTTGTTACAAAGAAAACCTACGGTAGAAGGTATCCCTGTTATGAATAATGATCATTTTCCATGTGAAGCATGTGCACTTGGTAAGCAACATAAAGAGGATTTTCCCATACATACAGAGAAAATACAAAAAAATATACTTGAATTAATTCATACAGATGTATGAGGACCTATGCAAACTAGGTCACTTGGTGGTGCTTCCTACTTTCTTATTTTTGTTGATGATAGATCTAGATATACATGGGTATATTTCATAAAGAGAAAAATTGATGTATTTGAGTACTTTAAAGAATTCTGAACTATGACTGAAAAACAGACAGGAAAATGTATTAAAGTTCTCAGATTTGATCAGGGTGGTGAATATACATTAGGTGCATTTAAAAGTTATTGTAAATTTCATGGGATCCAACAACAATTTACAATACCTCATACACCTCAACAAAATGGTGTTGCTGAGAGAAGGAACGAAACACCGGTGGAGTGTGCTCGTAGTATGCTTCAAGGTAAAAACATTTCTAATGGTTTTGGGTAGAAGTCATTAATACTGTAGTTTATTTAAAGAATCGAAGTACAACTAAGAAATTAGATTTCAAAACTCCTTTTGAGATTCTTTATGGTTATAAACCTGATGTCAATCATTTAAGAATATTTGGATCCACTGTCTTTGCACATATTCCAAAGGACGAGAGAAAAAAACTTGATGCAAAGTCAATCAAGTGTGTTTTTATTGGGCACCCGGATGGGGTGAAACTTGGAAAGAGGAGGGGGATATATGGTAGGGACAGATGGCGGGGGGAGTTATTGTCCCAAGCTGCCACCCCCGACATATTTACTCCCCATGGCACACACCATGAGGGGAGTTAACTCAATGCGCTTGGAGGAGCTCTTGAACGAGTGATCCAACCAGGCCACCGGTACCAGTCACCTGTATCAGTCCCATCAACCTTCAATGGTGATGGGAGAGGCATCAATGGATCCCAACGATGATAAAGCCAACCAAGGCGCACATATCTTCATGTTTTTTTCCCATTACAATCTCTGCACAGTGCTCCTCGACCCTCCTGGTCTCATAGCTTGCACTCTGTGCATCCTCTTGACTTCCTTTGGCCACTACCTCCCCCCCATAGCCCCCTCACATCCCCCCCACCCCCTGGTTCTTCCCACCATGCCCCGAGAGCGAGGAAAGCTTAGGCGGGGCACCAGGAACAAGTATGCCATCACCTGAAACAATAGACTTACATCCTCTTAGCGAGATTTACTTGCCCATTTTAGCCACCCCCATAGACATACCAGGAGCACTCAGATGACCCTACGACTCCAAAAATGGAGACCCTGTTGTTGGGGAAAATCACCCTACGGACTAGCAAATAAAGTTCAGACTTTGCATGCAGATATGACCGAATAGAAATTACTTTCTACCTTCATTCCTAGATTTAAATCCCCTTTTCTTAGTAAATGCATGGAAAGATCAACCTACCTCGTTCCTGGCGTTTGATGTCGATCCTCTGTTGTGTTTGATTACTTGTTCGCAATATTCCTTCCAAAGCTGACTTGCATCCAAGAAAGGAAACAACTATGCATGCATACTACTTGTATACTAATGGGTTAGAAATCCAAACATATACTGATCAAACTATAAACAGTTCATGAATTGGGACGGAACTTTTTTTTTTCTTTATTACTTAGAATGAGTCAACTTACAAAAGTTGAGACCGACCACCGCTCCTCGAACCTGATCCTGGGCTCCTCCTCTTCTGTCCTCCAACTGCTTTGCTTTGAATCTCCTTTGGCACAAGGAAAGGCTAAAGGGTTGGGACAATGGGAATATGTAAATGGGCAGAGTTTCTTTGCTATATTTTTCCTCCTTCCAAATGGGACCCCTACCCCTTCTTTTATAGGCTAGAAGGAGCTAGGTATTTGGACGAACCCTCGACCATGCATGGCCGGGAGTTTCAGTTAACTCACCCATAGCTTTTTGTTCCATCAGCAACTTTCCTTTTTTCATGCTCTTGTCGATCCACGCGGGCTATTTTGGGTCAGCCAGCGTGTACACGCGTGCAGTAATGGATTAGGGTGAGTGGGCCTTTATACAAGAGGATTTTCAAAGAGTTGTTCAACAATGCTTTGGAAAAGAAGGGATATGAGTTGACCTGATGCCAGGTAAACATGTGTGGTGCAATTTAGGGTTATGACAGATGCCCCCTAATGTGTGAGGTCAGAAGAGCATCTGATGGCCGAAATACATTACCAATCTTTACTGATGTGCCGAGCGATTGAGCCCAAGGATCAGGAACCGGGATGTGCCATCTGTAAAATAACAAATGTCTCATCGAGTCGGGCATACCCATGCTCGAGATAAAATAAAACCATGGCTACCAATCAAATACACTGTAGATCCATGTCAAATAACTATAAAGAGTAGCCGCGAACAATACACAGTGGAGCTACATTTCGAAATCAGAAAGATATACATATAGAGTATCCATCTTCTAGAAGTTGATTCAGCCTGATGGCTAGAGATGAGATCTTCAGAGCTCAAGAAACAACTTCAAAATCTTCAAAACTTGGGTAGGAGTGTAATATGAGTGTATGACTGCACTACCCAGAGGTCTTCGACGGCTCATTGGTCATGGACTTGATAATCTTGATGATTAGATTGAAGGCTTCAGTGATTTCGAACAAGGACTTGATTGGATGTTCAGGATGGCCTGGTATGAGGACAAGAGACATATTGCAGAGGGGCCGACTCAGGCTTGGTGACAAACTTGGCTTGGATAACAACACAAAAAATGATGAGACTCAGGCAGCACAACATTAATCATAAGTCTATGAAGCAGGAGGCAACACAAACTCTCCATATGTCTGGAAGGATAACCAAACGGTGGAGGACACCACTCTATATAGTGAGAAAAAGCTTCCTAAGGTCGTACTACATCCCATAGTTTGATGAACAAATGGACAGATGTGCTTTATCCAAGGGTGACTCATTACGCTGCCAATAAAGAAAATACTTTTCCCTTCCTCTTTTTGGGGTATATTTGATTTTTTTGTTCTTTTCAATAATTGTGGAAAAAGAATAAAGGAATATTACGTTACAAAGGAGGAATGAGTGTTGCAAACATACAAGCTCAAGGAACAAGGACAAGACTGATGTTCTAGTAGAATGATACTCAGGAAAAATCCTCCGGGAGCCAAAGATGTTAAGACACAGAAGCAAACTGTTACAAGGCTGGCGTATAAGGTATGCAAATGCAGTTAACAAAACACACAATGGTAACGTCCTTCGATGTAAGTTTAATGGTCCCAAAGAAGGTAAGCTCGGTGGTTTTTCATATTTAGAGAGTCTGAAAAAACATAAAAGGAGACTCCATTGGGGTACCTTTTTCGAAGGTAGTCTAGTTAGTTTGAAAAAGGGGTAAACTAGCATCGACAAGACGTCTATTCAAAACCATTTTAATGAGTGTGATAAAGACAAGGTTACTCGGCCATTTTTTTCATTTTTTAAGGAGTCTGAAAAAAGCTTAACTATGAACTCCGTTATAAATATTCTTCTAGACCAATTTAACGAGTGTGAAAGAATAAGGTCACTCGACGATCTTTTCAATTTTAGGGAGTCTGAAAAGAGTTTAACTATGGACTCTATGGGGGTTCCTTTTTCATAATTTTAATCCCTCAGGCCTGAAAAGGGGATAAAATTATACCTGAGAGTACTCTTCTAAAGAATGGAAGTTCCATAGAGTATACCTTTGTTCGTACAGTTGACCATCCGGATCGAAAAAGGGGTAAACTACCACCAGACAGATGTGACTTCAAATTTCATTCCAACGAGCGTGAAATGCCACAAGATTTCTTGGCAATCTTTTCATGTTTAGAGGGTCTGAAAAGGGCTTAAAAGAAGACCCGATTAAGGAACGTTCTTCTGGACCAATTAAATGAGTGTGAAGACACAAGGCCACTCGACAATCTTTTCATCTTTAAGGAGTCTGAAAAGGGCTTAAAGAAGACTCCATAATGGTTACTTTTCTCAGTTAATCCGGATGAGATCGAAAAGCATAAATGCAATCTCGTCGGATGTTGCTTTCGGATCTAAAAGAGAGCTTGAGAAACAACAAAGTTAGCTCATGATAGACTCTTTGTGGGTCGATGCCTGGCATCTCCTCGGGGGAGCTGTATTCTCTGACGAAAACATTGTCTATGACGCCAGGGGTTCTGGAGATATTGATAGGTATTGTTTCAGCGATGGTTGCCATATTACCCTCAACATAGATCTTGTGTGTAGCTAAGGGATTAGTATGACAAGACCTATCTCCAGTCATAGTCACGATGAATTCTCTTGCTTTGATTCGACTTAACTCTGGGAGGAAATATGATCTGTGATGAAGATCTTCTCAAGGTTTGTCTGGACTAGTCATTGCTTCGATTACTGCTTCATCAAAAGGTAAGACTAATTCTAACGAATCGATGTTAGAAAGAGAAACCTGAGCCCAAATAGGCTCTAGAAGTGGATCTAACTCTTGTGCAGGAGTCGGATCAGTGTTAGCTGAAGCTTGCTGGACTAAAGAGTACACTACTTTAGCTGCAGACAAGGGCATGGACATACCTGGGTGCCCTACCTCATCCATCGTGGCTGATGGGGAAGGAAGTATCCACGGATCATCGAAGTAAGTCGTGCGGAATGACGAAACTTGAAAAATCTCAACCTTATGGTGATTGGATATAAACTTGATATCACCTTGAGGGGGCAGGTAATCGAAGGTCCCCATCAAAGATGCGCACAAACCAACCCCTACGTTGACGACACCTGGTTGAGGATTATCAATCATTGGGACCGTGGATGCCCCCAATGCAGGGTCAGGTCTGGAGAAAGACAATTGATCGATGGTCACTATCTGGCCCTCATGTGGAAACAACAAGACCCGACAAACTGTAGAAACCACAACTTGCATGGCATAAGTCCAACTCCTTCCTAACAAGAGGTTATAGTCGAGGGGAGCATCGACTACCTCTACTTCGACACACACAGTCTTCCCTCCTAACTGCACGGGGAAAGAAGGAATGATATCATGTGGTCGAAACGAATGACCATCGAAAGCAGTGAGGAGAGTAGGTGACGGAGACAAAACAGGTTGGCCAATGGCCTTCCAACATGCCAACGATATAAGGCATGTTGAGGCACCCTCATCAACCACCGTGCGGAAAATATTTCGAGTAAAAGTTTTCGTGGGATAAGCCACTACTATCTGAAATGCTACGTGGTAAGGCAGACGAGGTTTTAAGTCAGTTGTATCCAACATGATTGTACCCGGATTACAAGTCTCGGTAGATCCTAAAGCGGTTAACAAGGCTTTCCTCTGAGAAGGTTAGCTTTGGAGGACCTCCAAAGCAGACATCACACAAGGGGTTTGTGATAAATCTTCTACCACAGAGTAGTTCTAGGTGGCCCTTGCGTTTGGGTTATGAGAAGATTTTTTGAATGTGCCTTTGGGAATGGGTGTCATTGTTTCACCCAACGTCTTCTCAATCTATAGAGGAAGAGATGGGAGTTCAACTTCTTTACCCTTCTCAGAAGTGCTTGGTTTACTATAGTCATGCACTCTCATCGATATGAAAGCATCACCCTTTACCATATATACGTTTGCAGATGTGGGGTTGTTCGCAGGCGGGTAGGTTTCTTGCTTGACCCCGTCTGTGCTTGCAGAGGCTTGAGTTAGATTTTTCCCATGTTGAAATGGATTAGTCAACACTGCCTGTTGTTGCTACGTGACAAATTTTTGGGCCTCTGCAAGTCGAGGACATAGATGGGTTGGGTTGTCTTCCGTGCACAAGTTGCATGGATACCTCGCCTTCCGTTTTTCAGTGTTGTCCCCGCTAGCATTATCAATGGGTTTTTTATCCCCCTTACCCTTCTTTCGTTGTTTTTTCTTCCCTTCAGGCTGCTGGGTGGCCTTTGGGTTAGTCGACTGCACAGTGTGTACTTCCGACGCTTTGGTAGGGGGAGCAGCCAAAGCAGTAGTTTGGCTGGACGCTGTGTGTTGTATAGATAACTGCTGCAACTGCTTTGTCAATTGCTCAATGGGCTTTGTTTGTGCTGAACCAAAAATACCATCGGCATGTGGTCCAACTCTCTGTCTAGTTTTATCCAGTATTGAACGTGGTGCATCTGATAAGATGTTGTATAATAAATTGGATTGAGAATAGATGAGCTCAAACTGTTGAGCCCTCATGATGGCATCTTCTTCGGAGAAAAATCTGGACATCACAACGTCTTTGGATAACTGCGGGACCAAAGACTTAAGGAACCACTCAAGAAGGAATGCTGGTGGGACTGGTGCTTTGATTAAACTCTTCCGGCGTCTCCATTCTCGGATGTGATCAGAGATATGGTCTGTTGTTGTCTGTTCGAAATTGGTGAGTAGCTTTGTGCCAGTGTCGTATCTCATAGGTAACTGGAAATGGTTCAGGAAAGCCATCGCCAGTTCGCGAAAAGAAGAGTATCTTGAGCGATCGAGCTCAATGTACCATTTCACGACACTCCCAATGAGAGTACGTTGAAACAATTGCAACTGTACGGAGTCATCTTTCAATGAGTTAGATGAGCACCAAAGATGGAAGGTAGTCACATGATCTCCTGGATCTTCATTAGGCTTGGATTCGATCTTTGGAATGTCCGAAGGAAACTTCGGCGGCATAGGAGGCCAATGCAGATCATGACAAATAGGGTCATTCAACAACCCTGTCAAATCTGGCAAGTGTAAAGTCACCATGAATAGTAGTTTGGGTTGTTGCTGATAACCTGGGAAAAAGGGACCTACAGTTTGATAGGCACCAGGTTGCCAAGAAAATTTTGGCTTCTAGCCCGGATTCTAGTAGAAACCATGGCCCTGGCCAGCGTAAGGATTTTGCATATGTGGAGACATCATCAGCTGATTTCCCAAATAGGACATAGATGGTTGGGCATGCATTATATTCGAAGGACTTTGGGAAGGATTACCCCATGCCGGTCCCGTGGGGATAGGCATAGTAGTTTGTCCGGGGTTCCATTGATTATGGAAAGAATTACCCCAGATCGACATTCTGGATGAGGGAACAGATCCTTGCCCTGAATTCCAAGGTCCGGCTAGGTTTGCCCCCTATGCAGGAATAATACCTTGCACAGGAGTAGATTGTCCAAAAATGGGGTTTCCCCTAGTCAGGAAAGTGGCTGACGAGAAGGTGTTGTTACCAAACGTTCCGTTCCAAGAAAATGGTGTCGAACCTACCGGCATACTATGCGAAGGTGGCCCTTTACTCCCCGCTCCAAATAAACTATTGTGTATAGGTTGCCTGACGGATTGCTGATGCGAGCCACCGAGTGAAGAGGACGAAGGAGGGATATGACCTCCTCCGTAAGGAAAAGCGTTAAAAGGGACAAAAGTTCCCCCCATGTGACCTTGCAGAGGAGCACTAGAGCTCCCTGCCCCTAGACCCAAAGTCTGTAAAGTGGAGTAGGAAAGTACATGACTTGTACCCGAACTAGGCATCCCGTATGAGAAGGGAGGGCTTGTCGCACTTGGTGTGCAAGGGGTTGTGGCCGCCGCCAAAGACGGGTTCGGACCACTATGAGAAGTAGTTGTGGTCTAGACCATGGTGACTCAGACCGACGACGGTGGGTTAGGAGATGAAATCTCTCCTGTGGTGACAACCGTGCTGGGAATTGAAGAATTCCCAGAAGAAATAACAACATTTGTTTCCATTGCTATGTGCAACACTGTCTAGCGCTCGTAAAATTGAATTGGTACAATGAAAGGTGCCAAGAAATCAATGGTTGGGGTTTCAACCGGGCCAAGAGCGGTTGCTTCAAGGTCCAAAATGGTCGATTCCTCCGGGGGTTGTTCGGGCACAATGGTTTGTAACTCGGTCGCTTCAAAAGACCCTTGTTGGTCTAGCTTTCGCCTTAATGGTGGCGGGGGTGGCTCCAGTGTAACCAGCGACAGGACAAGAAGCCTTCGTGACTGGAAGAGCTCGGGATCCTCTACTGTGTGAGAATATTCAAGACACTCTAAGGTAGTTTAAATGCTCAAAAGTAACACACACTAAAAAGTTCCTAGAAGATAAGACAAGCAAACACTAAATTAATTGGAAGAACAGTTACAACAACCAACACTAGAGCAACTTACTGGTGCAAGTGCAACTCAAACACAGAAGCACCCTCCAGGTATACTCTGAAAAGCGTGGCTTTATGTCTGTCCTAGGTACCGTGGTATACCCCCGCAGTCACCTGTGTATGTCCCTAAAAGATTGGCAACTATGTTGCCAGCGTGCGAACAGTCACCAGGCGGGTACAGTGGAAAGTCAGGTAGACTAGAATGAGCAAGGTATCGAGCCCGAAACCTGTCAAGGGTATCAAGAGAAAATGTTCCAGAAGACAACTGAGCACCTCAAACGGATTCAAGACCCATGAAGCCTCGTCGCAAATGAAAACGATGGAATCCCAAAACAAGCCCTCTATATGTGTTCTTTGCTACTATTGGTCCAGCTTTGGAGGGGTTATCTCCGCCACCTTTCCGCACACGACCTCGTGTTTATCCCCTGTGTTATAGGGGGGTACCGGATAACTTTCACGACACTGGACTTAGACACTCCCTAACTCAGACCCTAATGTTTGTTATTAAAAATGGCCTTGAAGAGTTTCCTCTCCAACCTAGTCCAAGGCCCTAATCCTGAACTAGTTGGTGAACCCTACAAACATAAAAGTCTAGTAGATTTTAAATTTAGCGTTAATTTTATGGATTTGTCTTACGTCAAGGGGTATGAAGGTGAAACTGATGATGTATAAAAGAAGAAAGCAAAATGAATAAAAAAGATGGAAACAAAACTTTTACTGAATGCAAAATTTCAACAACTTTTCAAAAGAAATATTTTGAATTTTTCTAAGATTTTGGACAACAAACTCAAAGGAATTTCACTCGACTATGAGCTACTTATGATCTAAGTGAACTGCAAAAACTTATGAAATGAAAGACTTTTCTCTGGCTTAATAATGCAGAAACACACTTTTCAACCAAACAAGAAAATGAAAAGAGATTTTTTTATTTTATTTTAAATGCTAGTAAAGCAAGAAAGGAAAAATACCGACAAGCAAAAACCAAGAAAAACAATTCTGGCCTAATCGCAGATCGCAAAGAATCAGATTAAAGAAAAATCACACACTAGCAATTTTTAAAAGAAAATGACTCACACTTGTCTAGAAACCATGAAAATTCTTTTATTTTTTTGACAACTTTTTAAATGAGAAAAAGCAAGCTAAGGGTAAGATTAATCCTAAGCTACTGACTGCTCAGACAGAGATTCAAACACCTGAGAGGAATAATTCTTATCAAGGGAAATGATGGATGCCTTACCCTCAACAACAAGTATCATGTACAAGCACGCGACTGTCACTTTGACAGCACGCGTGCGAACGCGTGCTGGATAGAGACAGAGGGCGTGTACACACGGGCTGACCTTGTACAGGCCACGTGTATATCTAAACTCTGAGAAAAATGAAAATAGACAGACCAAACCAGGAAGAGACCACTGATATTGATAACCAGGATCCCTTGAAGGCTTGGACACTCTTTCTAACAGAAAAACAAATAACGCAAGGAAAAAAAATGATAAGGCAAAAACAATCTGAGATAGGACTGCTAGCAAACAAGACTCAGACAGAATTACAGAAAACCCCCTGAGAATGTATGATTCTGACAGGGAAGAGGATGACTGCCTCTGAAGTTCTCTGAACTCTACACGCTACTGCTACTTCTACAGCTAGCGTTCACACGCAGGCTGTAAGAGGGTAGGGCGCGGGTGCACGCTTGCAAACCTTGTGTAGGCCGCGTGTACCTCTGCGGGTCTTGAAAAACACAGTCAAGCAAAAGATAGGGAAAGATGGCATGGAAAACCAGACTCCCTGCTAGCTCAGACCTTACAAAAACTAAAAGAAAAAACAGGCAAGAAAAACTAGTCTGTAAAACTACCAAAAAACTAAATAAAATTCCAGGAACCCTAGAGAATTTCTCCAGTATGGTCGCCAATTCTGTTGTTGGGGAAAATCACCCTACGGACTAGCAAATAGAGTTTAGACTTTGCATGCAGATATGACCGAATAGAAATTACTTTCTACCTTCATCCCTAGATTTAAATCCCATTTTCTTAGTAAATGCATGGAAAGATCAACCTACCTCGTTCCCGACGTTTGATGTCGATCCTTCGTTGTGCTTGATTACTTGTTCGCAATACTCCTTCCAAAGATGACCTGCATCCAAGACAAGAAACAACTATGCATGCATACTACTTATATACTAACGGGTTAGAAATCCAAACATATACTGATCAAACTATAAACAGTTCATGAATTGGGACGGGAAAAACATTTTATTTATTACTTAGAATGAGTCAACTTACAAAAGTTGAGACCGGCCACCGCTCCTTGAACCTGATCATGGGCTCCTCCTCTTCTGTCCTCGAACTGCTTTGCTTTGAATCTCCTTTGGCACAAAGAAAGGCTAAAGGGTTGGGACAATGGGAATACGTAAATGGGCAGAGTTTTTTTGCTATATTTTTCCTCCTTCCAAATGGGACCCCTACCCCTTCTTTTATAGGCTAGAAGGAGTTAGGTATTTGGACGAACCCTCGGCCATGCATGGCTTGAGGAACACGACAACGCCACCCTCAGATGCACACCTCCCCATGGCCACCATCCTTTTTGACCCCCCAACTGAGCCTTACTAGGGGGACGGAGGCTGCATCGCGAAGGAAGAAATCCCTCCAAGCTGGCAACTAAAAGATGCAGGGGAGGACCCAATTGTAGTGGAAGATACAGGCACAGACAAAGAGAAGGAGGGCTCACATTGTTCCTATCATCTGGCAGAGGAGCATCTTGAGCTCCTCTTTGACATCCGACAGCGGCAAGACGAACAGGTGCATGGCCAAAGGACAATCAATCAACGACAGGATTTGTTGTTTGAGGAATTCTTAGAAGCCCCAATGCAAGCACGTTGCCCCACTTGCAAGTAGAAGTTCGTCCCGGCTTACACCTCTCATGGACATTCAGGTTCCCCACTGGCTTGATGCGTCTCACCCCTGATTCTGGTTTTTTCTGTCAATTACAGTTTTAGAATGGATAATGATTTCATTTTCACTCTTTTTTCCAGTTGTGTAATTATCTTAGTTATGGCGGCTCTGAATGAAGCTAGCCCTAGGCTAGTTAGATGGAACAAGGTTCCTGTTAAAACCTTCAGCTCTCTGCAAAATTTTTGTAAACTATATTTAAGCCATGATAGACATATCATCGCTTGGAGCCCCCTGTTCTGGTTTCCCTTATGAGGCGGAACAGGTGGCTGCCAAATGAAGAACAGGTGTATACTCGTGATATAATATAAGGTCCTTCTTTTATTTACAAAAAAAAATGTGTTTTTATTGGGTATGGTACTGATAAAAAAACATACAAATTGTTTGATCCCAGTTCACGTAAATTGTTTGCAAGTAGAGATGTAATGTTTCATGAGAATGTAGATAGAGTTGATACAATGAAAGATGTAGATGCTTGACATAATGATAGTGATGCACATATCAAAATAGATGCAATGGTTAAACAGGAACATGGACATGTACATGTTTGAGAACATAATGAAAACAATATGGACACTTCAAGCAACCATGATACATCGAGTGGAGAAGAGTCACCACAGAGCATGAGACGAGATGAAAGCATTGAAGGACCAAGGAGGTCATCACGACAAACTCAACCACCTATAAGGTATAAAGATTATGCATTGATGTCTCATGTACTGAATGTTGTAGAATCTGTAAACTATAATCAAGATAAAGAACATGAAGAGTGGAGAAATGCTATGAATGATGAATATGACTTCCTTATGAAAAATCAAACATGGAAATTAGTTGAACTGCTTGTTGATACTCGTTAAGAGTAGTGTTTTGGTTGAACACCTCCTATTGATTGATTTCAACTCGCTAATGTTAAATTATGAGCCCTACGATTAATTCGATGACATAAAACGAAACCTTAAATAAATGCGTTATGTGTTCTGACTTTTAAGTTGTAGTTGTTACTCGTTATATAAGTCGTTGGATAGGAAGATAAACTAATTGGGATACTTTTATCCCTAAATGTAATCTTATAAAAGAAGATTTTAAGTGAGCTAAATGTAATCTTATAAAGAAAATTTTAAGTGAGCTAGGTAATATCAACTTTACTGAGGTAAGTTGTGTTATTTAGTTTTATAATTTGTATTAATTTATAATACCCTTCATAATTATGTGTTCAAGTTCATAAGAAATAGTGTATGCAATGTGTAAGTATGGTGGGAATATTCTAAATAAAGACAATAAAAATCATTCTTTATATAAAAGTCATCATCAAAGATTATCTACAGACAATAAAAACCATTCTTTATATAAAAGTCATCATCCTTATATGATGATTATCCATTATATAATAAATATCCTTATATAATGATCATTCTTCTTATAATGAACTTTCCTTATAATAATGATTATTCCTTTTATGGGTATTCTATATAATTAATACTTAGATGAATAAATGTAGTAGTTCATTTAAATATGGTTCTACTATAACAAGAAGGTGAATGGATTTATCGATTTTGTAATAGATTGAAATTGTTATGTAATAATTAAATAATGAAATAAAGTCATACCCATGTGTATAAGTGGTTAAATTACTATGGATAAAATAGGTGAATGTATTTATTGATTTTGTAATAGTTAAAGTCTTTATGTAATAATTAAATAATGAAATAAAGTCATACCTATCTTTATGTAATAATTAAATAATGAAATAAAGTTATAACTAAGTGTATAAGTGGTTAAATTACTAAAATAAGATAATATTGTTGTTTTAGTGTACCAAATATAATGTTCAATTTTATGAGTTATTCCTTAGTTGTTATTGTAAAAAGAATTAACAAATTGTTATTATTATTAATAATTAAAGATCTTTACTCCACAAATGAGTTGAAGTTCATCTATGAAAGTATGGGGTAAATTACTAAATCACAGGTGCATAAGTAATGAATATTATTGAAGGATATATAGATAATGTAATTTAAGACTATCTTAATGGAGGATTTTAATGTATTCATTCATTCATGCTTATATCATAGTAATTGGCTTGCTGTTATATATATAAATTATAAGCATAAGCATGTACTTGTGATGAGAAATTGTTATATGGTTTCATATTAGATTATTCTTTTAGTATTGTTTCACACTTTGGCATATTATAGTATTTCATGAGTTGTGTGATAGTAATTAAAGTAATATTGTAGACTAACTTTATTTCATTCATTAGTAAGAATTTTTTTATATTTTGCATAGTGTTAAGTAGATCTCAATTATTGAAAAGTTTGTTCCTATGCATGGTTTGAGTATTTTTTTAAGTTACTTACTGTTGGATTTAGTCTTGACTTATTATTACGACCATTCATCCATGGTGTTTCTTCCATTGTTAAGAATAAATACAATGATATGACTCAGATGGAATTTGAATTAATGAATTAACAATTTATACATTATAAGTTTGATGATTAATTATTAATTATTAAGTGGTTCTAGGTATACTTGTTTTAGTCTTGAATTTGATTAGGATTGGTGATCTGAAAGAATCCAAGGAGGCCTAAGGATAACTCAGAATTCTCAGAAGTTCCTCAGTAAGCTCAGAATGGCCTCAGTAGGTGGAGAAAAGGAAAAAATTCAAAGTTCTCAATACTCATCAAAATTGGTATCATCGTGAAGAGTGTGTCTCAATATTTCCAATGACATAAATGGTTCGTCAAATGAAGTTACATATCAAAAGATATTCATGGTCAAATTTTTGGTCAACAATGAGCATGGATGAGTCAGCATCCGTACTGTTGACGTCAACATTAGTACGTATGAATTTAGTGTCTGTACAGGGTATGTGGCACAGTCATAGATTGACACGTTTCATGATGACGTTAGCATGATGATGTGGCAACACTAGAAGCTGCCACGTGTCACCCATTTTTGGCATTTTCCGGTCGATATGTGGACCAATGGAAAAATTCCAGATGGAAGTCCTTACAACCATGTGGTAGGCCATACAAGATGTGGTAGACATGTGACATCCGTACAACCACCCGACAGGTGACATGACAAGCTGACTAGGTAGGAGGTGATGTGGCAGTTGACTGTGTAAGCAAGTGACATGGGCCAATGAATGACCGCCATGTGGCCCAGTCATGGGCTGTCACATGGCAGCAATAAATTTCCCAATGAGGTCCTGTAACCGAAATTGCAAAATTAAAAACATGGTTGGTCCACCAAATCTGGCGGAGGTTCCACCAAATCTGGTGGCCGACCCCATTATATCCAGCTTCAACAAATCTAAATGATGGAAAACTTTGGTGTATCTACAAACTTGGAAGTGGTTAGTGCCACCATGTGTTTTGTTATAACCATTAGCCAAAAGGGGGAGGCCCACAGGTTCGACCCCAGGACCTCCCCAACCAACGTTTTAATATAGCCTCTGATAACCATTGGGCCAAATGACCATGTTGTTCAATCCACCAGCCTTTTAATTTAAAAACACAGTTTTCCAATGCACAAGAGGAGGGTGCTTGATGGTACGAATGGGCACATTTTATGAGGCAAGTTCAAAGAATTAATTGCAGGTTACAGGCACAGAAATCGAGATGATATTTCTCATGGGCCTGGGAGTTGCAAAGTCAGATTAAAGTGTGGAGACAGTTATTTTTGGGTAATTCGACTCCACAAATTCAATGGTGCTATCTGTTTTCTGAAATGAGAAAAGCTTCTGCAACTTAATTCCAGAATGAGGTATACTTATGTATTTTGCCAAATTCTTTTGCTGAGTTAATAAAAAGGCCTACCCATTTGAGAGCAGGACCCAGAGACGTAGTACATCAGGGACGAACTTCATTATCAAGTTTTTGTGTTCAGATTTTATGCTTATGTATCTTTATTATTAAACTTTTCCTTCTTTATGGTGCACTTCAATTTATGCTCATTTAATACAATTCTTTAATAAGTCACATCGATGAAAAGATCCCAGATCATGTTGGTATCAGAGAAGTCATCTTTGACTTGAATTGTTGAGTGTGAATTCTTACTAGGGCCAAGCAAGTTGAAGGAACACTTAAGACTTTCAACCTAGAGATTGGTCGTGCATCTCGAAGGAAGTAGATGGATGAAGAGGAAAAGCGTGATGAACAGGAGAAAAAATTCCATATGGTCTTCTATCGCATGTCCGAAATGGTCGAGTGAATGTATGGAGACTACGAGAAGAGGATGAAGAAGAAAGGGAATAAAAAGGAAGCACAAGCAGATGAAAATTCTTCAGTGAACCAAGAGGATGGAGGAGAACCCCCTGAGCCTCCATCTTCACCATCAAGTTCTAGCTCTTCTTCCTCTCATCATTCTCATCATTCTAATGCTAGTCATAAATCCTCTTTTAAGAAACCATTATTAAAGCTTGATTTAAAATTTTATTTACCTATGTTTAATGGAGATGTTAATCCTAAAAATCTAGATAATTGGATCCGACAGGTTGAAGTATATTTCCGTGTACAACAGATTGATGAAGAGGAAGTAAAAGTGCAATTATCCTCTCTTCGACTGGAAGGCATTTCTCTCATATGGTGGGAGAGAAAGCTTCAAGACAAAAGTAAGTGTGGTAATATTTTTTCCTCATGGTCGGAATTTAAATCAACAATAAGGAATAAATTTTATCCATTGGTTTATTTACATAAAGCAATGATGGAATGGAAAACTTTAAGAAAAAGTAAAGGTCAAATAGTACAAAGTTTCACGGAAGAATTTAGGAAGAAAGCACTTGCACTAAACATTCCTATAGATTCTTATGAAACTTTAATGAAGTATATTGGCGCACTTCACAGTTATATTCGTCATACTTTACTGTTGTTTAACCCCACATGTCTTGATGGATTTTGTGTGAAAGCTAATCACCTTGAAAACAGAGGAAAGAATGTTCAAGATGATCCCACAAAGAATCCCTCTAAGTTCCCCCATAATCAGTTTAAAGGAAAGTTTAAAAGGAGGAAAAAAAGACCGCCACTACAAAGAAGGGAGAAGGAAATCCATCTTGCACTTATTTCAAGAAAGATGGACACGCTAATGAGCACTGTTGGAAACTACATCCAGAGAAGAAACCAAATCAGTTCGGTGGAAAGGGGAAGACAAAGACCGTTGCTATAGTGAAACAATATCTTGGTTCCGATTCAGGAGATGATGAAAAGATCACAATGGTTGGAGTACAAGGTAAAGATTCCCTTCATGCTAGTTCAAGTTCCACTAATGAATATCATGATGATGAAATAAAGAGGAATGAATTATTTCACATAAGGGTTGTATCTAAGAATACTAAGATTGATACTTTGTTTGATCCGGGTTCCCAAGTTAACTTAATATTTGAGACACTTGTAAAAAAAATGGGTCTTGAAACAATACCACATCCAAAGCCTTATCCTCTTGGTTGGGTATGCAACAAAGAAAAACTTAACGTCACCAAACAATGTAGGGTTAGATTTTCTATTGCTTCAAAATTGGTTGATGAAGTTGATTTTGATGTTGTTTCACTTGATATACCTGGCATAGTGTTGGGGAGTCCATATCTTTATGATAGAAAAATAGTCTTCTTTCGTCATGAGAACAAATATCACCTTACTAAAGGAGGAGGGGAATATATTGTTAGATCCCACATCATGAAGGTTAACACAACACTTGTTAGTGCAAGATAGATGAAAAGACTCATAAACACTAACAAGAGATATGTACTCATGGTTGTAAGAGAAAAGGATGTTGGAATATCCGATGCCTTCCAAGGATGTGATCCTTCCCATAAGAAATAATTAATTGATATTGTTTCTAATTATGATGAGGTCTTCCAGGAACTAGATGAATTACCTCCTAAGAGGGAAATCCAATATGAAATACATCTTCAACATGATTCTCCCCTTCGTAATTGTTAGGACTACACAATGTACCTTTTTGCCCATACTTTTTGCCACCATTACACTCTTGTTCACTCACATTTAAACTCATATTATCACTTTATCCTATCTTTCCAAAGGTATACAACGTCTCTTCTCTTTACTATACGTTTAATCTGTTTTGCATATAATTTTACATCATTCTCGTACTTAACCATTGATTAGAAATGTATAAGTGCTGAAACAGTTCAAACTACAGATTAGCATTTGAGGTCTGTTGCTGAAACAACAACTCACAGAAGCTGTTACACAGTCCATGGTCGACGATGCTGAAACAAAGAAGCTGTTACACAGTCCATGGTCAATGATGCTGAAACACAGAGGAAGCTGTCACACAGTCCATGGCCGACGATGCTGAAACACAGAGAAAGTTGTTACACAGTCCAGGGTCAACGATGCTGAAACACAGAAGCTTCTACACAGTTCATGGTCGACGATGCTGAAACACAGAAGATGTTACAAAGTCCATGGTCAAACGATGCTGAAACACAGAGGAAGCCATTACATAGTCCGCGGTCAACAACAACTCACACAGATTGACTACAACAGCTGCACCGTGAGCCAAGCACCAACCATCACTGCTACCCGAGGAGTGCTGAAACAGTCAGAACGCAAATCCCGTGGATGAAACAACCCACGATTTGCGATGCTGAAACAACATACAACAACAGTAACAAGAAAGCGCTGTTACTCCAGCCGTAACAAAAACACCTCACTCAACACTCGTAATAGCATTCTGTTGCAGGAGACTAGGATATCCTATTCCGGTTTAGAAAGTCGATTTGACTAAGAATAGGACTTAGATATACACCTGTAATTTTTTATCAATTGTATCGAAGGGATTCCCTCTTTAAATAAGAGGAAATCATCATTCGAGAGGAGCTCCAGTTTTGTACTAAGAAATTTTTACAGAGAAGGACGTACTTCAATTCTAGATTGTAATATGATACATTGATAGATGAATAAAAGACTGTTTTGAGCATCTTTTTCTATCCTCTTCGTTTCAGGGGAATCTTGTGAGAAGGGAGGGCCCACCTTCTTCACAAGATTCACCCATTAGCTTTCTAGTGTGCTAGTATTATTTCTGTTTATGCTTTGAGAAAAATATGTTTTGCTGAAACACTACTTTATTGAACTCTGTCTTGCTGCTACATTGTTTTCATATAATTCATGTTTGGGTAATTGTAATCACTCTAGTTAGCAATCCTGTGTGATGAATTCATGAAATCTTGGTAATCAGAGACTTGTGCTGAAGGTTCCTTCTTGGGAATTAGGGTCCTGTTCTCTGTTAGAAATAGTTAGCTTTCAATTATTTTCATGAATGTGTTAATTAGAGACTTGTGCTGAAGGTTCCTGCTTGGGAATTAGGGTCCTGTTCTCTATTAGAAATAGTTAGCTTGCAATTATTTTCATGAGTGTGTTAATCAGAGACTTGTGCTGAAGGTTCCTGCTTGGGAATTAAGGTCCTGTTCTCTATTAGGAATTAGTTAGTCTTCAATGTGTGCTAATTGTTTCATTCAAGTAATGAGTTCATAAAGTGTGATGATCGAAAACAGGTGTTGAAGATTCCTGCTTGGGAATTAGGGTCCTGTTCTCAGAGTAGTTAGTCTTTCCTATTGCAACATCTTGTTGTCATTTTAATGTAATCCATGATTCTTCAATTAATCATTTCTTTAAACTTTGAGCTCTGCAATAGGTAGATTGCTTTTTTGTAATTCAAGTTAGAACTTCAGTTCATTCAAGGCAAGTGTGATTAATATAGTTTTTACTACAACTCCAGGTTGCTTTTGAAATTGAGCATATATAGTGTGTGGTTACCTTTGAAATAAACAGACTTCCATGGGTTGACAATTTATGTAGCACTTGATTGTTTAAATTAATTAAGCAATTATAGTGACCAACATTTTGGCATCGTTGTCGGGGAAGGTAATTTTAGATTTCAAAAGCACTTATGATTTTTCAGATACAAAGATTGCATGAGAGGACGCAGGGACCCCAAAGATACTGACCCTACAGGTGGCAAGGGCAGAGGAAAAGGAGGAAGAAAGACTTACATTGACGAGATTATATCAAAGTCTGAATTTGCTGCTCAACGACCAAACCTTCGGAAACAAAAATCCCAGCCTTCATTTCAAGCAAATTTTGAAACAGGGAAAGAAGTTTGGAGTCCTGAGACAATCCAGAAACTAGAAGGAAACATTGAGGATAGAGAAAGCGCAGCAGGGGAGCAGGCATAAGAAAACATGGATGAGTACAATGAAGAATTGCATCACGAAGAACAGGCAGGTCCTGAAGCAGAGGTAAATGATGAAAACTCTTTCTCCACATTAGGATTTCCTATTGGTGATATTCCTAGAGGAGTAGCCCCCATGAAGAACATTCCACTCTCAGCACTACCTAATTTTCATGGTTTGTCTTCAGAAGATCCTGATGAATTCCTTTTTGAGTTTGATATATTATGCAGAAGTTATGATTACATTTCCAATGCTAAAAAATTAAAGCTATTCCCAGCAACACTAAAAGGGAATGCACTAAGATGGTTTATGAGTCTTGGAGGCCATGTAATCACAACATGGGACCAAATGAAATAGAAATTCCTGAACAAATACCAGGATTACTGCCAAACAAGAGAAAAGAGGGAGGAGCTATTTAAGATGATGCAGAAAGAGGATGAGAATCTGGAGGACTTTGTAGAAAGGCTACAGTATAATCTACAAAGATCCAGTCACCCCAATGTAAGTAAAGATATTCTCAAAACTATAT
>ML777110.1:456378-498607 GCA_009831015.1 Picea engelmannii
GCTTCAAGAAATAGATCAAATAGCAGGGACACCACATTTTCAAGAGTCCAAAAATCAGCCAGTGGGGGAGCAACAAGAGCTGAGATAGGTAATTTACTGGAAGGTTTTAAAACTGAAATGTTAAGCTCTTTTGCCTCACAAATTGATACCCTGTAGATCCAAAAGAAGCAAGCAGAAGCAAAAGAAGCCCTGTCCATCTTTTGTTCTCAATGCAGAGACAAGCACCCATGAAGGGAATGTCCATTGGATAAAAAGACAATGTGCACCATCTGTGATAAAGATCATGAAACTCAACAATGTCCATCTTTACCAGGGATCAAGGCAGCATTACAACCAATGAATGAAGAAGCTAAAGCTGTCTATCTGTTGACACAGAGAAGGCAATGAAAACCACGGGGAGAAGGTATGAATCCTAACATGCCATTTACATATTCTAATCGTTGGAATAATTATCCTTCTTTCAATCAAATGAGTTACCCTCCCTATAATCAAATGCAATATTCAAATCAAATGAATTACCCACCCATGCAACAAACTAACCCACCCTTTGTTGATCCATCAATGTGGACTCCTTGGCCTCCACAACAACAACAACCATATCAGAACCAATGCATTCAAAATTGGAGAGGACAACAACCCCCCTTCCCAAACCAATTACCTCAATCGCAATTCCTGCAACCACTCTCCTTACCAGCAGGTACTCCACCGAACAATCAAATGATGAGACCCCAGCTACCTGTACAACCTAACCCTAACCCCAATAATAAAGCTGTGCAGTGCATTGATATTCATAACCAACCAACATTTTCTCTTCTCCCGACGCAATGCAACGTGTTAGCGATATTTCTTGTCTCGTGGTTAGGCGTACCCAGGTTTTCATTTTGCACGGGAAGCACCTGAGCATATCACAAGAGAATCCCATTTTGTAGCAGCAAGTAAAGCAAGCGAGCGGGCAAAGTTTTGTCTTCAGCAGTCGGGAACCATCCTTAAAGCAAATTGACGGTCAGAATCTTACAGAAGAGATCGACAAAATCTCGTCAGCCGTTTGATCTCGAGAAGTTGTGTCGGGGTTAAGCCCTAGTGTGAAGAGGAGAAGTCCCGGGGAGGTTATCGGGATGTTAGAGTCATTGGGGTTTCAAAAGGTAAGAGAACTGAGACCTTTCGAGTCTCTAAATACCAACGGAGATCCTAGCCGTTGATCTTGGCGGGACACGTGGCGAGAGATCCCGCAGAGTCGGGGATCGGGAAACTAAAAGTCCCGCGTAAATGAAAACGGGAATCGCGATATCCCAATACGTGATTTCCCGATGGAGTTAAGGACCGTAGTGGGAGACAGGTGTCAGAAGGCACATCAACATGTCGCGAACTCGAAGGGTCGTGAGTTGGAGCTGCAAATATTTGCGTCCAGGGTCGCGAGATCGCGATAAGAGATACCTCGGCAACCGTCGGTTAGCGTGTGGGACTGCAAGAGCCAGTGAAATACAGGTGGCAGGCTTTCGCGGCGGGGAACAAACCATTGACAGGTCAACGACCATGAGCTATCAGGTTTCGGGGAATCGCAAGTCCGGAGAATGCGTGCTCGTTGACATCACAAACCGTGAAACCTCGATGGAGAGTATGGTCGAGGGCATGTGGTAGCGGTCACTTGGACCATGGTCTAACCAGGAGGAGCTAAGGACACAGGAGGGATCATCAGGAAATTGGAAGTTGAAGGCCCGATAGGAGGGTAGGGCCATGGTCGTGGAGGCATGGTCATATGCGTCAGGAGTTAGGATCAGGAGGGCTCACGCGTGAAAGGATCTCATCGCAAATCAGGGATTGGGGAGGTAAGGAGTTCTAGACAACAAGAACCCCGAACCCCGATACAGAGACGGGGATGGCTACAATCAGGTGCTGAAGGCCGTGAAGGGATTGGAAGGGACCTTTGGATCGGGTTGTTGCAGCAGTGATTCCCAAGGGAATCCAAGGAGCCTCTTTGGCTTAGAAGAGGGGATTTAGAATGATCATGAAAGCAGGAAGACACGGTGAGATCTCAGGTACCGATTTAATGCGGGCTAAATCCTAGTACTGGCTGGAGATTAATGGAGAAAAGAAAAGATGGCTCAGAAATCACATCACTCATTTATTACAGAGTATGGAGATCTCGACTGAAAGTCTACCCGGGAGGGTCCCCTGTACCAGTTCTCTTCAGGAAGGGCATGCCGAGTCTTTAAATCGCCAGAGGAACCTGCACATGCCAAGTCAACATTCAAAGGGCTCAGCTACCCCCTGGCGTGAGCCATGCTGAATTAAAGAGGCATATGACAGGGGAACAGAGGACAGATCTGATTGAGGGGAAGGCATCCATTGAAAGTTCTGAGACGCCCCTGCCAGGCGAAAGGAAAGAAAGAGTATATGTAGGCATTTTTGCCATTTTGTAAGGTATCGATGGTAGAGGAGAGCTCCCTACTGAAAAGTTTAACAAACATTCTAGTTTGTTGGATATGCATCTGTATATGAGATATCTTGTTATATGACAGACAGTTTTCCTTTTCCATCTATGTTTTCGTCTAATACCAGAGGGTTCATGATCGAATGCTTCACATGAATTAGCACAGTTATGTTATGACAAATGATTTGTTGTTGCATTACTGTCTTTGCTGGTTTCCCGCATTTGGGTGTAAGAAGATCTTGACTTCGAATGTTTTCTCTCACAGTATGTTAGAAACCTGTTGTTTATGACAGACCTTCGCTTTCCTCTTATATAATCCTCCGCTTGTTCACCCTTTACTACAACTCACTGTCTGGAGTTTATAAAGACCTCACTCGCTTATGTATGCCTAGCCTAGTTTGGAGTTGGAATGATATCGTTTTGAGTTGGCTTCCATTCGGTCACCCCATCTATAAAAAAATCGTGACATAAGACTGATGGGCGTCGGGCTCTGCTCCTGATAGCAATCCGGGAGTGACTTCCGTCATCAACATTTCTAGCACCGTTGCCGAGGATGAAGTTGAATATTTTCCCTGGGATTGAACGACAATGATTAGCTGATTCTGAAGGTGCATCAGATATCAGAACTATTGAGATTGCTGCTGTGCACCTGGCGACTCCATTGTGATGACTCCGCTGGGGAGAACCTGCTCTACTAATTGTGGCGTTCAGAGGCAGACACACACGGTCTCATCCACAGCTGCCCTTAGCTACACCTGAAACCGATCCAGAGGTGGTTCATAGAAAAGGAAAGGCCCCTGAAGCAGAGGCTTCCACCGCCGAAACAGGTAATCCGCCATCTCCTTTTGTCAGAACTCCGTTTTCTCCTCCTCAGTTTCTTAATAGACCTTCTTCAGAAGTTTCCCGTTTCCTAAATTTTGGGAGTGTTCCTGCTGAGTTTTCCCCTCCTGGTCTAGGATTGGAGGAAGAAATCCTTGTCACTCCCCTATCCTCCGAAGCTGTGCCTTGGCGTAGACCCACAACCAATAAAGATTTCCCCAGTCCTGCACAAGGAAGAGCACCCGGTGACTTGAGCTCGGTAGCCTATTCCTTGAATCACCTCGTGTTTCCCACCCCACTCCGAGATTCATTCCCGGTAGCCCCTTTGTGAACCCCTTCTTCTCCCCCTGGTATTCCTATGGCTGGTGCCAATCCCCCTCTAAATAGAATGGACGCCATAGTTGCTGCTAGGTACGCTCCCTTGATCTTACCTAATCCCACGAATCCTTTCCCTGCTGGAGATTACTTGAAATATATGCCCAAGTTCACCGGGGAAGGGGACATAACTGTAGAAGAGCACCTGGTTGCTTTCTACAGTGATGCTGACAACCTGAACATTGGAGATGAAGATGTCTGGATGAGGGTTTTTGTCTAGAGCCTAGATGGTGAGGTAAGAAAATGGTTTAGAGGATTAGCTCCCGGATCTATTGCTGGAATTGACGCCCTGGATAATGCTTTCCTGAGGCTATGGGGAGATAAGAAGGATTTCATGTATTACATGACAGAGTTTGGGTCATTGAAGAGAAAAGAAGGAGAATCTGTTCCCGACTTCTCCAAGAGATTTAATAAAATGTACAACAGAATCCTTGCTGAGATAAAACCCTTCGAAGCCTCTGCAATGATCACTTATTCCAGCGCTTTTGATCTTGATTTCTACCTACTGCTGAGAGAGAGAAGAGCTACTACACTAGCCCACATGCAGGATGCAGCCGTGGAGGTCGAATCTAACATATTGGCTATCAACCGACTCAGAAACACAGGTGATAGAAGTGCATCCAAGAACAGGCCTGAAGCTTCCTCATCCATCTCCTCTCCCCTGCCCCATCAGACAGATGAGACAGCTAGAACAATAAAATCACTTGCTGCCAAGATAGAAAGGTTAGAATTAGAAGGGAAGCCTATGTACAGAAATCCCCAGAACAATGATAACAGAGGTTTCATATGACCTGCTAACAATATGCCTCAGGCTTTCCCGAGGGAACAGAGGGGAAAGGGAAGAGAAGATCAAAGGGTTCAAACCCCCCTCCAAAATAACCTGGTTGATCATGACGAAAGAGAGGAGATAGACGAGTTTGGCCCTGAAATTCACTGTATTGAAGAAGCTCCCCCTTTTCCTCATTTGACGCAGTCCGCATATGAAGAATCACTGATGAGTGCTCAAATTCACGAGTTGGGGAAAGAACAAAGGGCCGGTCACACTTCTAACAGATATAATCTCAGTTCGAGAAGGAAAGAAGGAGACTTCGACAGCCCAGACTAGCCTCTCATAGCAGAAAAAACCACTAGAGCTGCAATAGTCACAGCTAAAGAAAATAATACTCAGAGTGCTTCACCAGCAACCAAAGAGCCTATCACTGAGGTAAGAGAAGCTCCTAAACCTACCCCCTCCTTCAATTTTGAGCATGAGATTCAGAGGATTAGAATTCATGTACCCCTCTCAGAGCTAGTTAAAAATGAAGATTTTAAAAGATCCCTCTCCAAGATGCTACAATCCGAGTCCCCCCAGCCCCCCGCAGACTCAGTAAACCTTCAATATGAAAAGCCAGCCATCATCTTAGGCCCCATGGTAGAAGACAGATATGACTCATCCCCCCCCTTCTACACATCCCTGAACATACATGATAAAGTGCTACATAACTGCCTCATGGATTTAGGGGCTTCCCATAACCTTATGCCAAAAATAGTCATGGAAGAATTGGGACTGGAAGTAACAAGAACTTATCATGATTTATATTCCTTCGATTCAAGGAGAGTGCAGTGCCTAGGAGTCATCAAAGACCTGGCGGTTTCCCTGTTTCAGCTTCCCATGAAAAGTGTGGTCATGGATATTGTGGTAGCCGACGTTCCTCCCAAGTTTGGTATGCTGTTGTCCAAATCGTGGATCAAAAAACTGGGAGGGACACTATAGATGGATCTTACATATGCCACCATTCCGGTCTTCGAAGGGGAACAAAGGAGATTATACAGAGAAGCCCAACTGGCCTATATTGTCAGTGATGAAGCAGACCCGACCAATCACCCCATCTTTGCACTTGACACCGAATTGGGGTCTAGTTTACTGCAGCTTACCGATGCCCCTGAAAGCTCTTTACTAATCAGAAAACACCCCAGCCGTGATCACCTGATTTCCCCCCAAAGCTCCTCTGTGTGGAAGATGTTTTTTGATGGAGCTTCTTCTAGCGAAGGAGCTGGCGCTGGAGTGGTTTTCATATCACCTTGTCAAGAAGTCGTATCCCTATCACATAAGCTGGAATTCGAAGTCACTAACAACATGGCAGAGTATGAAGCTCTTGTTCTGGGTATGAGGGCCGCAAGGGAAATGGGAATTGAAGAGATAACAATATTCGGAGATGCTGAGTTGATTATTCAACAGATAAGGAATGCTTATCGTTCCCATAATCCCCGGCTCAGGAATTATCGGAATGAAGTATGGGACCTTATTGATAATTCCTTCTTGGATTTTAACATTTCTTTCATCCCGAGGGGAGAAATTACTTTGGCCGATTCTTTAGCTGTCTCAACTAGTTTGCTCAAATTTCCTCTGCCGCCTAGGATAAAAAATGATGTTGATATAAGATATAGGCCTTCGGTGCCGGACAATGTCAAGCATTGGAAGGTGTTTGAGGATGATTCTGAACTTGAAAGGTTTCTCCAATCAGTGGACAAATTTTCTGCGTTGCATATTGACCAAGATCCTGATTTGGAAGGCAACCCTCGTCCTGAGGAGTTTTTAAATAAAATCGATAATCATCAGATCATTCAACTGCCCAGTAATCACATTCTGAGAGGACTTGTCCCTTTAGAAAGATTGTTCGACGGGAATGATGTTCCAGTAAAGGGCATGGTTTCAAATGAAGATACCGAGACAACCGAATGCAACATTGGTTCACAGGAGAAGCCCAGGTTTGTCAAATTGTCAAGCAGTTTGACCAGGGAACAGAAGGACGAATATACTAAGCTACTAAAGGAGTTCGCTGATGTGTTTGCATGGACGTATGAATACCTCAAGACCTATGACACATCTGTCATTGAGCACAAGATCCCACTAAAGGAAGAGGCTAAGCCATTCAGACAGAAGTTGAGACAGATAAATCCCATGTTGCTACCTGTCATGGAGAAAGAAGTGAAGAAATTGTTAGATGCCCAAATTATCGTCCCCTTGAGATATTCTGAGTGGGTGGCCAATTTGGTCCCAGTAAGAAAGAAGAGTGGAGAAATCAGACTCTGTGTTGATTTCAAGAATCTCAACAGAAGCTCAAAGAAAGAAAATTACCCCCTACCTAAGATGGAACATATACTGCAGAGGGTAATTGGTGCCTCCAGGATATCCATGATCGATGGGTTTGCTGGCTATAATCAGATATCGGTCATGCCTGAGGACAGGGAGAAGACAACCTTCACCACTCCTTGGGGTACATTCATGTATGCCAAAATGCCTTTCAGATTGATGAATGCAGGAACAACATTTCAGCGAGCTATGGATATAGCATTCATAGGGGAGAAGGACCAGTTTGTGGTAATCTATCTGGATGATATCACAGTCTTCTCCAAGATAGACAAGGAGCACTACTTCCACTTGAGAAAGGTCTTCATGAAGTATCGAAGGTATGGCTTATCCTTAAACCCCAAGAAATCCTTGTTTGCTATGAAGGAGGGGAAGTTGTTAGGCCATATAGTATCAGTGGAGGGGGTAAAGATTGACCCTAGCAGGGTAGAAGCAATTCAGACCCTATCACTCCCCAGATCTAAAAAAGAGGTTCAGGCATTTTTGGGGAAGATTAATTTTTTAAGGAGATTCGTCTCAAATTTTTCCGAGCTGGTGAAACACATCACAACCATGCTCAGGAAGGGAAATGAAGTAAAATGGACCACTTAACCCAGGGAATCTTTTGTCCAAATAAAGAAGGTGTTGACTGAGGCACCTGTGCTAATCAGCCTCGATTATTCCAAAGATTTCCTGATATTTTCTTTTGCTTCTTGTGATACAGTAGCGACAGTTTTGTTGTAGAAAAATGATCAAGGGCAAGAGCAACCTATTGCCTTCTACAACAAGGCATTAAGAGACACAGAACTCCGGTACGAGATCATGGAAAAGCAGGCTTATGCATTGGTGAAAGATCTCAAAGCTTTCAGAGTCTATGTCTTGCACTCAAAGATCATTGCATATGTCCTCACAGCCTCTGTGAAGGACATTCTTATACAACCCGACATGGATGGGAAAAGAGGTAAGTGGATCGCCAAGATTCTAGAATTTGATCTAGAAATTAAGCCCACCAAGTTGATAAAGGGATAGGGTTTAGCCAAATTGCTAGCTGAATCCAATTGCAAAGCCTTAGGGATTAGTTTCATCAATGAGCAAGTTGAGTCATCCAACAGGAATTTTCAGGATGCCTTATCGCTGGCAGAATGTGCCTGGTATCGTGACATTCTGTATTTTCTGCAGGAGTTGAAGCCCCCCGATGGAATGGGAAAAAGTGAAGTGAGGGCTCTTAAGCTCAAGGCGGTCAGGTATTGCCTCATTGACCAAACCTTGTACTGGAAAGACCCTCTAGGGGTATTTCTAAGATGCCTGGACCCATAGGAGGCCCAGAAGGTTACGTTTGATTTTCATAGTAGCCTTTGCGGAGGTCATCATTTCTGGAAGACCACATCCCACAAGATACTCCGAGCTGGGTATTATTGGCCCACTTTGTTCCCCGATGTTTGCAGGGGGATCAGAGCTTGCACCAAATGTCAAAAGTTCTCAGGAAAGAAATAGCTCACATCGCTTCCATTGAAACCTGTAATAGCTTCGACACATTTTCAGCAGTGGGGGTTGGACTTCATCGGAGAGATTCATCCTCCCTCAAGTGGTCAGCACAGATGGATCCTGACTGCAACAGATTATTTCACCAAGTGGATAGAAGCTGTCCCCACCATAAGCGCATCACACAAAGTAATTATCAGCTTCCTGGAGGATATCATAGCCCGATTTGGCTGTCCCAGCAGAATCGTCACCGATAATACTGCTTCTTTCAAATCTGAACCTCTAATTAAGTTCTGTGAGCAGTTCCAGATCTCGCTAATTCACTCCACCCCCTACTATCCCCAGGGCAATGGTTTAGCGGAATCCTAAAAAAAAAGCCTGATAAAGACCATCAAAAGACTGCTAGAGGATAACAAGAGAGCCTGGGATTCAAAGTTGAAGTTTTCTCTGTGGGCCGACCATGTCACAATGACGAAGTCTCTGGGCACTTCGCCGTTTCAACTAGTCTACAGAGCTGAGGCGGTTTTCCCTACTCAGATTGCCTTACCCGTGGTGAAGTTATTTCAAGACTACGAGGGAGAACTAGATCATATGATCAGAAGAATTCATCAGATGGTGGAAGTGCAGCAGACCAGAGAACAAGTGAGAGACGCGGCTTATAGTCATCAGTAGAAGATCAAGCAGGCTTTTGACATAAAGGTCAAGAAAAGGGAGTTCAAGGTCGGGGACTTGGTATTTAAGTGGGATGCACCCAGACAGGATAAAGGCAAGCACAACAAGTTCGACGCCCTCTGGATCGACCCCTTTAAAATCTTTGAAATTTTTTCCAACAACACCTATGGGTTGCAGGATCTGGAGGGTGAAGAGGTTTTCAACGGCCCAATGAATGGGCATTTTATGAAAAAATGTTTTATTTGAGCCTTAGACGGCTCCTCTATTTGTAAATATTGTCTTTTACTTCTGTGTTTACTTTCGTTTTATGTTTTCGGCTTAATAAATGACTCCATAGCCCAACAGCAAGGCACTGAAGCTGCGGAATGAGTTCTTAGAGCATCGCAGGGACGACTCTATCCCCCATGGAGCCTAATGTTAGCGATATTTCTTGTCTCGGGGTTAGGCGTACCCAGGTCTGCAGTTTTCACGGGAAGCACCTGAGCATATCACGAGAGAATCCCATTTTGTAGCAGCAAGTAAAGCAAGCGAGCGGGCAAAGTTTTGTCTTCAGCAGTCGGGAACCATCCTTAAAGAAAATCGATGGTCAGAATCTTATAGAAGAGATCGATGAAATCCCGTCATCTGTTTGATCTCGAGAAGTTGCGCCAGGGTTAAGCCCTAGTGTGCAGAGGAGAAGTCCTGGGGAGGTTATCGGGATATTAGAGTCATCGGGGTTTCAAAAGGTAAGAGAACTAAGACCTTTTGAGTCTTGAAATACCAACGGATATCCTAGCTGTTGATCTTGGCAGGACACATGGTGAGAGATCCCGCAGAGTCGGGGATAGGGAAACTGAAAGTCCCGCGCACATGACAACGGGAATCGCGATATCTCGATACACGATTTCCTGATGGATTTAAGGACCGTAGTGGGAGACAGGTGTCGGAAGGCGCATCGGCATGTCGTGAACTCGAAGGGTCGTGACTTGGAGCTACAAATATTTGCGTCTAGGGTCGCGAGATCGCGAGATGCGATACCTCGGCAACCGCCGGTTAGCGTGTGGGACTGCAAGAGCCAGTGAAATACAGGTGGCAGGATTTTGCGGCGGGGAACGGACCATTGACAGGTCAACGACCATGAGCTATCAGGTTTCGGGGAATCGCAAGTCCAGAGGATGCGTGCTCATTGACATCACAAACTGTGAAACCCAGATGGAGAGTATGGTCGAGGGCATGTGGTAGCGGTCACTTGGACCATGGTCTAACCAGGAGGAGCTAAGGACATAGGAGGGCTCATCGGGAAATTGGAAGCTGAAGGCCCGATAGGAGGGTAGGGCCATGGTCGTGGAGCCGTGGTCATATGCATCAGGAGTTAGGCTCAGGAGGGCTCATGCGTGAAAGGAGCTCATCACAAATCGGGGATTGGGGAGGTAAGGAATTCTAGACAACAAGAACCCTGAACCCCGATACAGAGCTGGGGATGGCTACAATCAGGTGCTGAAGGCCGTGAAGGGATTGGAAGAGACCTTTGGATCGGGTTGTTGCAGCAGTGATTCCCGAGGGAATCCAAGGAGTCGCTTCGGCTCAGAAGAGGGGATTTAGAATGATCATGAAAGCAGGAAGACACGGTGAGATCCCAGGTACCTATTTAATGTGGGATAAATCCTAGTACTGGCTGGAGATTAATGGAGAAAAGAAAATATGGCTCAAAAATCACATCACTCATTTATTGTAGAGTATGGAGATCTCGACTGAAAGTCTACCCGGGAGGGTCCCCTGTACCAGTTCTCTTCAGGAAGGCCATGCGAAGTCTTCAACTCGCCAGAGGAACCTGCACACGCCAAGTCAACATTCAAAGGGCTCAACTACCCCCTGGCGTGAGCCATGCTGAATTAAAGAGGCATATGACAGGGGAATAGAGGACATATCTGATTGAGGGGAAGCCATCCATTGAAAGTTCCGAGATGCCCCTGCCAGGCGAAATGAAAGAAAGAGTATATGTAGGCATTTTTTCCATTTTGTAACGTATAGATGGTAGAGCAGAGCTCCCTACTGAAATGTTTAACAGCCATTCTAGTTTGTTGGATATGCATCTGTATATGAGATATCTTGTTATATGACAGACGGTTTTCCTTTTCCATCTATGTTTTCGTCTAATACCAGAGGGTTCATGATCGAATGCTTCGCATGAATTAGCACAGTTATGTTATGACAAATGATTTGTTGTTGCATTACTGTCTTTGCTGGTTTCCCGCATTTGGGTGTAAGAAGATCTTGCCTTCGAATGTTTTCTCTCACAGTATGTTAGAAACCTGTTGTTTATGACAGACAATGCTGCCGAAACAACAAAACCACCATTTCCTGAGCGTTTAGCCTTGACTAAAACACCTGAGCCACCAGCCTTCAATCTTCTAGGGGAATTACAAAATTTGTATGTCAAAATTCCTCTACTACAAGCACTTCGAGACGTACCAATCTATGCCAAGATGATACGAGACATTTGTGTTAAAAAGCCTGGTAGGAAAATTAAGGATCCCCTCACAGTCCATGTCATGGGAGACTTGTCTGCACTAATGTCAAGTAAAACTCCCCCAGTCAGATATGGTGATCCCGACCACCCTACCGTCTCAGTACAAATTGGAAAAACGATAATCCCTCGAGTCCTGGTAGACTTAGGTGCCGCTATAAATATCATGACTTTGGAAACCTTACAACTGCTACAACTGCAAAACGAAGTCAGAGACACCCCAACTATCCTAGAATTAGCTGACCGATCCACAATTAAACCAGAAGGAGTCATTGAAGACCTCAGTATATCATTAGAATCTTGGAATTATCCAGCTGACTTTTTGGTACTACAACCCAAAACAAAGTTGGGGGGCCACCCTCTAATTTTGGGCAGACCTTGGCTAGCCACAACAGATGCTTTTATCAGTTGTAGATCAGGTTCAATGACAATTTAAAATGGTTACGAAACTAAACAGCTTACCCTTTACCCTCACGCTACACCTCTGATTAATAATGATAATTCTGTATGGGTAGATTTTGATGATCAACTTACTCAACCTCTTTTGACTATCGGACAAGCTCTAAGCCTTAAAGACTCCACCAAGGATGAAATAATTAATAATTTTATTTTCGAACCCTCCTCGGTGACTCCAGAAACTCATAACCAACTAACTACACTGCTGGAATATGATAATCAAGAAAACCTCAACTCGGAAAGCCCACCTCAAACATATAACACCATCTCTTCTAAAAGCATACCAGTAGAAATTGAACCTGGCAAAACACTGAATATAAACCCTGACCTGATAGATGCTGAAGCACAACAATTAATGAAGTTACTTATGGAAAATAAAGAAGCATTCACTTGGGACTATACAGATATGAAAGGAATATCTCCCGAATTATGTACTCATAGAATATATATTAAGGAAGATTGTCGACCGATCTGCCAATCTCAACGACGAATGAACCCTAATTTAAGAGAAATCCTCAAAGAAGAACTTCAAAAATTACTCAATGCAGGGTTTATATATCCTATATCAGACAGTGAATGGGTGTCCCTGTTGGTAATAGTTCCCAAGAAAAATGGGAAATGGAGAGTATGTGTGGATTACATAGCCTTAAATAAGGCAACTCAAAACGATCACTTTCCATTACCATTCATTGATCAGGTATTAGATAATTTGTCAGGGAAGATTTTTTTTTCATTTTTAGATGGTTTCAGTGGGTATAACCAGATCAAAATTGCACCTCAAGATCAAGATAAAACCACTTTCACTAGCCCTTGGGGAACCTTTTCTTATAAAGTTCTCCCATTTGGACTATGTAATGCACCAACAACCTTCCAAAGAGCAGTTTTAGGAATCTTTTCTGATATGCTTAATGAATCTATGGAAATCTTTATGGATGACTTTACTCCCTATGGTGTTTCTTTTCAAGAAGCACTACAAAACCTTGAGAAAGTGCTCAAACGATGCATACAAGCCCAACTCTCCTTAAGTACAGAAAAATGTCATATGATGATGAGTGAAGGAATAGTGCTGGGACATTTTATCTCATCTCAAGAAATTCAGGTAGACCCATCCAAGATACAAGTCATTAAGGACCTTCCTACTCCCAAAACCCAAACAGAGGTAAGAAGTTTTCTAGGACATGCTGGATACTACAAAATATTTATCAATTTTTTTTCCAAAATAGCTTCTCCCCTGTTTGTATTACTGATGAAAAATGTTGAATTCAAATGGACTAATTCTTTCCAGGAAGCATTTAATACACTTAAACATCAGTTATCTACAACTACTATTATTAGAGGACCTGATTGGACACTTCCCTTTCATAAATCCTCCGATGCTTCAGATACTGCGATAGGAGCTGTCTTGGGACAAGAAGAAAATCATCTCCCTTATGCTATCTATTTCATCAGCAAGAATATGACTCCTACTGAACTCAATTATACAGTCACTGAAAAGGAATTCTTAGCAGTTATCTATGCCATTAATAAATTTAGACATTACATTACTGGCTACTCTACTTTCGTCCATACTGATCACTCAACTATCAAATACTTAATGAATAAACCTATCACAAATGCTCGAGTTACCAAATGGTTACTATTACTGTAGGAATTTGATATTACAATTGTAGATAGACTAGGAAAAGAAAATGTAGTTGCTGATTTCCTTTCTCGATTGACACCTGATGATGATACCTCAGTAGATGATTCCTTTCCTGATGAATATCTATTTGCAATTTTTGCTCACACACCTTGGTATGCAGACATCACTAACTACTTGGTTGTAGGGAAGTTACCACCCCACCTATCCCACCGAGAGAAAAGAAGAATCATTCAACAAAGTGCTCGGTATAGCTCGATAAGTGGGTGTCTTTTCCATACAGGGTCTGATCAAGAAATCCGAAGGTGCATTAGAGAAGATGAGGTTTATGATCTACTAAAAGCTTGTCATGATGGCCCTTGTGGAGGGCATTTTGCTGATAAGAGAACATCACATAAAATTCTCAGGATGGGGTACTATTGGCCCTCACTTTTCAAAGATACAAAGAAATATGTCCAGGCCTGTGATAGTTGCCAAAGAGTAGGCCAACCTAATCATAGAGATGAAATTCCATTAAACCCCCAGATAGTACTTGAACCATTTGAAAGATGGGCCTTAGACTTTGTAGGACCCATCAATCCCCCATCCAATAAAAAAGTCTACATATTGGTCTGCACAGACTATATGACTAAATGGGTGGAAGCCAAAGCACTCCACAGAGTGACCAAAGAAGCAGTTATAGATTTCTTATTTGAAGACATCTTCATCAGATTTGGAGTGCCAAGAGAATTAGTTACAGATGGAGGACCTCCTTTCACTTCTCATGGTTTCAAAGCCACCCTTCAAAAATATCATATTCAGCATAGAATGACTACAACATACCACCCCCAAGCCAATGGATAGGTGTAAAGTACAAACAAAGTAATATAATCCATTCTTACAAAAACAGTGAAGGAAAACAGAAAGGACTAGTCCTACAGTCTCCCTGAAGCATTATGGGCCTACAGGACTACCTGGAGAAACACTACAGGATTCTCTCCCTATGAATTAGTTTATGGAAAGAGTGTTGTCTTTCCTGTGGAATTTGAAATAAAAACCTTAAGGAATTCTTTGGCTGTCAACCTTGATTTAACGGATGCACAGACAACCAGGTTGCAGCAGCTTAATGAATTGGATGAGAAAAGACTAGATGTCATTCACCAAGACTAGATGCCATTCACCAGACAACTATAATTCAACAGCAAAGATCAAAATGGCATGACAAAACTATCAAGAATAAGTAGTTCCAAAAAGGTAATTGGGCCCTATTGTATGACTCTTGGTTCAAATAATTTCAAGGGAAACTTTGTACAAGATGGCTTGGACCTTACGAAGTAGACACTGTTTTCCCCAATGGAATAGTAAGGCTCCTCACAATCGATGACTCCAAAACACCGTTACTTGTAAATGGTCATTGGCTCCGTCTGTACCAGCGCCCTACTTCCAAAGAAGATTTTAAGGCCACATGTGTGGCAGACTCCCATTACCTCTTTTTAGAGGGGACTTCTACCCTTCATTGCAATTAATTCTTTTTAAGTTAATTTTTTTAGTATTAGACTAGATTTTATTTACTAATAATCCCTGTCAAGAAATACCATGTTACAATCATTTTTTGCAGATTCCTGATCAAAGCACATGCCACTAGGAAAGGACGATCCCACTTCACAAAGAGACAAGCGTTTTCATTGCTGAAACACCACTGTCAACAACTCTTTGCTCTTTTTCCATTGCTGAAACACCACTGTTCAACGACTTTTCCACATTCTTCATTGCTGAAACACCACTGTTCAGCGACTTTTCGACTTTCCCCATTGCTGAAACACCACTGTCACCAACCCCACACCACTTTTCCCCAACCACTGTTCAACAACCTTTCACCATTCTCCCCATTGCTGAAACACCACTGTCAGCAACCCCACGTCATTTTCCCATTGCCACGGTTCAACAATTCTTCACAGTTCCATTGTCGAAACAACACCGTCCAACAATTGTTTCGCCCTTTCTTTTCTGTTGCTGAAACACTATTGTCAGCAACTTTCGCCTTCTCCCTATTTCCAAAACACTACAGTCCGACAATTCTTCACATTTCCTCATCGACGAAACAACACCGTCCAACAATTGTTTCGCCCCTTTTCTTCTATTGCTGAAACACCACCAACCTTTTGCCATTTCTCCCTATTGTTGAAACACCATTGTTCAACAGTTCTTCACATTTCCTCATCGACGAAACAACATTGCCCAACAATTGTTTCGCCCCTTCTCTTTTGTTGCTGAAACACCACCAACCTTTTTCCATTTCTCCCCATTGCTGAAACACCATTGTTCAACAATTCTTCATATTTCCTCATTGACGAAACAATACCGTCTAGCAATTGTTTCGCCCCTTCTTCTCTGTTGCTGAAACACCAAATTTTCAACATTATCCGTTAGCAAGCTTTTGTGCTCTCATATTACATTTAGTCCTTCCAGTAAACAAATCCTTGATACAATTCATCTAACAAATCAAAAGTCTCTGCCACGACTACTCCAGAACTATCGTGGAAAGGCATTATATTTTGTTTGCAGTACAAATCAGAAGGTAAGGCGAGGTATGTAAATTTTATGCAATACAGTTAAGCTATAGTTAATGAGAAGATTCCAAATCATTATGACCACTCGAGTGTAATCATTATTAGCTGCACTTGACGGGGGGGGAGGACATATCAAACTTTTTATACCATCATTTCACATGAATCCACCGCCGCCATTCCTATTTTACTATTCTTTCATTCGTCTCACCACCATTCGCATGCCTTCACTCGAAAAACTTACTCTGCACAGAAGATGTTACTCAAATATTTGACGGTGTATTTTTCCGAGCTGGTAGCTATGGGAGGCTCTGTTATACAGTATAAACCTGCCACAACAACCCTGTTAGAACTGTACCCAGAAGCTTATCAAATTTTTCTGCGGGCAGGATGGCTCAGTTATTTTCAGAGACTCCAGGGGTTTGATCAACAACAGGTTCTACAATTTGCTCAAAATCTCCAGGGAGATCATTCCATTGTTCAAGGGGTTAGAATCTCAGTTAAAAAAGAGGATATAGCGCAGGTTTTGGGTCTCCCTACCAATGGCACTCGCCTGTTCAGTCGCAAACATATCATCCTGAATGCCCAGCGTGACTTCCTCTTGCCAGAGAAACAAATTGTATTTAAAGGCCAGGGTGTCCAACTTAGCTCGTTGCCGCCCCCATGGCCGGAAGTTGCAAAATTCGTCAAACACTACCTTACCTACGAAGGCCGATACCAGGTAGTCTACCAGCACGATTTTCTTTTGTTGTCTCATTTACGACATAATAGATTGGTGAATATTCCTTATTATCTGCTCGACTGTCTCAAAAATATGTCGCACTACTGTAAAAAGGCTAAAGATCCCACCCTTTCACTCACCCATCACCGTCTCGTCCAACTGCCTATCCAAAAGAGTTTTTCCCAACAAAACCTTCCACTAAACAACCCTCCTATAGATCTCGAAGAAGCTGCTGAAATTCCTGAAAAATCTTCAGGAACAACAACCACAAAACCCCCCAGACTCTCCAGAAATACCTCACAGTCCACTTACAGAACCAATCAGTCCAATCAATCCCCCTACCATACCAAGCCCGCCCCACACCTTACCAGAATCATCTACTCCTTCCCTTCATATTCTTAGCGATGATTCTGAGCCAGATAATTCTCCCTGCCCCATCATTGAGGAAAAACCCCCGCGAAAACGAAAGCAAATTTCTTTCTTCCCGCCCTTTTTACAAAGAAAATGAACAAGGGCCTCAATAAGGGCAACCATTTCTACCACTGCCATAGACCCCCAACCCATTCGACTAATACCCCATACACCTCCAACCTCCTAAATACCGAAATCTTTGCCTATTCCACCCTCGGGCACTGAAACACAAGAACCAGATGCCCAGGGTGTTGCGACATCATCTATTTCAAATCAAGTAGCTGAAACAAAAGAACCAGCTACCCATTCCGTAGTTGAAACACAAGAACCAGCTACCCATTCAGTAGCTGAAACACAAGAACTAGCTACCCATTATGTAGCCGAAACACAAGAACCAGCTACCCATTCAGTAGTTGAAACATAAGAACCAGCTACTCATTCAGTGTTTGAAACACAAGAACCAGCCATAGCTTCCACACAAGAACCAGCTACAGCTGAAACACAAGAAGCAACTACTGATATTGACATTGAGATACAAGAATCAAAGGTCCAGGGTGCCGCAACACTACTTTGCTTACATCAACAAGCTGAAACACAAGAAGCAACTACTGATTCTGTAGCTGCTACACAGGAACCAGCTAGTGCGGCTGTGACTGCTACACAAGAACCAGTCACTCCTCAACCAGAACCAACAATGGCCTCTGTTTTACAAGAAAATGAGTTCCTAAAGTCTGAACTGGAAGCGTACAAGCAAGAGCTAGCCATGGAAAAGGAAGCCTATGAAAAGGAACTTAATTTATACATCCTAGCTCGCACAACGACCATGTCAGAAGGAATTACAACAGAGAATCCATCCAGAGAATATATGTGCTGCCAATGTGGGGATATCTACTATCAAGCAGGCTACAAAGTAACTCAAATCCCAATGCCAGGAGTTCCCCCTACTCCTTCACATTTTGCAGTCAAAGAAGAACAACCTGCTATTACACAAGAACCAACTATAGCTATCACACAAGAACCAGCTACAGCTGAAACACAAGAACCAGCAGGACATCCCAAGATTAAGACTAAGCCCTGCCCTGCAACAAATGACAAGTTTGAAACCCCTGCTTTTGTTAACAAAGCTGTAAAAATAGTGCCTATCGAGGAGTCTACCCCTCCCAGCCAGATCAATAGCCACACTTTTGTGGAACAATCTACTCAGACCTTACCTCACCCCACTACTTGCAATGCTGAAACAAAAACTCAGCCATGGGATGAGCAGGTAGTAATACAGAAATGGAAGAACGAGTATGCTGCTACACAGGCCAAAAGCCTACAAGAGCACAAACAAATCTAGATAAATCATACCTATTCAAACTGAGAGGCTTTAGAGCAGACACACTAGGAAGCTCATGCCCTTAAGAAACAGAACAAAGAGCTGAAAGACAGATTGGCCCTGGTATTTGATTTGGCACAAAATCTATTGGCTACAAGGAAACCATCCTGTAATTACTCCTTGTTCCTTATGGAACGACTTACATGGTTTCAGATCAAATCAATCATAGAAGGCAGACCCCATGCAGTAATACACCCAAAAATCTTTGTCAAAACCTTTGCAGAAGCCTCTGCTAGGGATCAACACCTCCTCTGTGAGGCATACTTGCATAACGAGGCCATCCCCGAGAACAAGCAGCTGAACCTTAATCCTCTTGTTGGAGACATCCAGATTCGAGCATTCACCTCCTTTCTCCACAATCAGATTTTGTGGCAGGATGACTTCCTGGCTGCCAAGCACAATGAAGATACCCGCCTTCTCTGGATAAGACCAGAACCACAAAATGCAACCACTTTTGTTACAGAATACTATCAGTTTTTAAAGAAACCAGGGATGACTGAACACGTTCAGAAACTACAATCAACAATTCTTCAGGATTGTCAGCACTTCATCAGAGCCACAGAGATTGCTGCCCTCCAGGCAAACAACTTGTTTTGGCAGCAATCCACTGAGAAAAGACAAGAACATAATCCTTTTAGCCTTGCTAACCTCGAGATAACAATCTCTAGGTTACCCAACTACATTCAGTGTGTTCAATAATGTGCCAAAAGATGGATAGGGTACCGGTTTTATTTTCCTATCCTCTGGTTTCCAATAGAGAGATATCAAATCCATTATAAGTTGCCAAAGAAGACATAAATAGCATCTTGACAAAGGTTACAATGTGTCCAAGGGTTCAGAGTGCCAACAGATAGTACCTCCCACAGCTACTGCTTGAGTAACTTGCATGCTCAGAGTCGGTATTCAGACTCTGATTCAGAGTGAAGTTTCCTGAGGACATGCAACATTTTAAGTTGGGGGGGATGTTAGGACCACACAATGTACCTTTTTGCCCATGCTTTTTGCCACCATTACACTCTTGTTCACTCACATTTAAACTCATATTATCACTTTATCCTATCTTTCCAAAGGTATACAACATCTCTTCTCTTTACTATACGTTTAATCTGTTTTGCATATAATTTTACATCATTCTCGTACTTAACCATTGATTATAAATGTATAAGTGCTGAAACAGTTCAAACTACAGATTAGCATTTGAGGCCTATTGCTGAAACAACAACTCACAGAAGCTGTTACACAGTTCAGGGTCGACGATGCTGAAACACAGAAGATGTTACACAGTCCGAGGTCAACGATGCTGAAACACAGAGGAAGCTATTACACAGTCCATGGCCGACGATGCTAAAACACAGAGAAAAATGTTACACAGTCCAGGGTCGACGATGCTGAAACACAGAACCTACATAGTTCATAGTCCACGATGCTGAAACACAGAAGCTATTACACAGTCCATGGTCAACGATGCTGAAACACAGAGGAAGTCGTTACACAGTTCGTGGTCAACAACAACTCACACAGATTGACTACAACAGCTGCACCGTGAGCCAAGCACCAACCATCACTGCTACCTGAGGAGTGTTGAAACAGTCAGAACGCAAATCCCGTGGCTGAAACAACCCGCGATTTGCGATGCCGAAACAACATACAACAAAAGTAACAAGAAAGAGCTGTTATTCCAGCCGTAACACCAACACCTCACTTAGCACTCGTAATAGCATTCTGTTGCGGGAGACTAGGATATCCTATTCCGGTTTAGAAATTTGATGTGACTAAGAATAAGAATCAGATATACACCTGTAATTTTTGATCAATTGTATCGAAGGGATTCCCTCTTTAAATAGGAGGAAATCGTCATTCGAGAGGAGCTCCAGTTTTGTACTAAGAAATTTTTACAGAGAATGATGTACTTCAATTCCAGATTGTAATATGATACATTGATAGATGAATAAAAGACTGTTTTGAGCATCTTTTTCTAGCCTCTTCGTTTCAGGGGAATCTTGTGAGAAGGGAGGGCCCACCTTCTTCACAAGATTCACCCATTAGCTTTCTAGTGTGCTAGTATTATTTCTGTTTATGCTTTGAGTAAAATCTATTTTGCTGAAACACTACTTTATTGAACTCTGTCTTGCTGCTACATTGTTTTCATATAATTCATGTTTGGGTAGTTGTAATCACTCTAGTTAGCAATCCTGTGTGATGAATTCATGAAAGATTGGTAATCAGAGACTTGTGCTGAAGGTTCCTACTTGGGAATTAGGGTCTTGTTCTCTGTTAGAAATAGTTATCTTTCAATTCTTTTCATGAGTGTGGTAATCAGAGACTTGTGTTGAAGGTTCCTGCCTGGGAATTAGGGTCCTGTTCTCTGTTAGAAATAGTTAGGTTGCAATTATTTTCATGAGTGTGTTAATAAGAGACTTGTGCTGAAGGTTCCTTCTTGGGAATTAGGGTCCTGTTCTCTGTTAGGAATTAGTTAGTCTTCAATGTGTGCTAATTGTTTCAGTCAAGCAATGAGTTCATAAAGTGTGATGATCGGAAACAGGTGCTGAAGATTCCTGCTTGGGAATTAGGGTCCTGTTCTCAGAGTAGTTAGTCTTTCCTATTACAACATCTTGTTGTCATTTTAATGTAATCCATGATTCTTCAATTAATCATTTCTTTAAACTTTGAGCTCTGCAATAGGTAGATTGCTTTTCTGTAATTCAAGTTAGAACTTCAGTTCATTCAAGGCAAGTGTGATTAATATAGTTTTTACTACAACTCCAGGTTGCCTTTGAAATTGAGCATATATAGTGTGTGGTTACCTTTGAAATAAACAGACTTCCCTGGGTTGACAATTTATGTAGCACTTGATTGTTTAAATTAATTAAGCAATTATAGTGACCAACAGTAATGTGGTCATGTACAAAATGTCGATTGTAGAGATGACATAAATCAATAAATAGGTATAGGACTTGTTGGACCAAAGGGTCATTAGACCTAGTTCATATCCTTGTGGTTCTCCAATTGTGATGGTGCCAAAGAAGGATGGCACATGGTGGACGTGCATTGATTATCAAGCCTTAAACAAAATCATAGTGAAAAATCGATACCCTCTTCCTCATATGGATGATTTAATTGATCAATTAAAGAATGTTGTTTATTTCACTAAGTTGGATTGCGCAGTGGTTACCATCAGATCAAGGTTGAAAACAAGATGCATGGAAAACTTCCTTTAAAACAAAACAGGGTCTATTTGAGTGGTTAGTTATGGTGTTTGGGCTTTGTAATTCCCCAACAACCTTCATGCGTGTAATGAATGATGTATTCAGGCCATTCTTAGATGACTTTGTAATTGTGTATTTAGATGACATTCTTATATTTAGTGGTACTTGGGATGAACATGTACGACATGTAAAACAAGTATTGGATACTTCTCAAAGGGAAAAGTTGTATGTAAAATTGTCAAAATGTGATTTTGGCAAGACTGCATTGGTGTACTTAGGTCATATTGTAGGAGGAGGACAATTGAAAATTGATCCTTCCAAAATTGATGTAATTGTAAATTGGCCTGAGCCCAAAAATGTAACCGAAGTATGAAGCTTCTTGGGTGAAGTTCAGTAATGGAGGAGATTCATCACAAACTTCTCATTTATTATAGATCCTTTGCATGCCTTGACCAGTGTGAAGAACACTTTTCAAGGGGAATGAAAGCACAAAAAGGCCTTCAAAACTTTGAAGGAAAAGATCAACACAACACCAGTATTAGCATTGTCGAATCTTCAACAACCATTTGAGATTGAGACAGATTCCATCGGTTATGCCATGGGTGTAGTATTGATGCAGTATCGTAAGCCTATCTGTTACCACTCTGAAGCTTTTAACCAAGATGTTGTTAACTATCCTACATATGATAAAGAGTTGTATGCATTAGTTCAAAGTGTGAAAAAATGGAAGCATTACTTGTTAGGGAAGGAGACAATCATACATAGAGATCACCAACACTTACAGTATCTCCAAGCACAAACCAAGCTGCAACAATCTCGACATTATAGGTGGATGGGTTTTCTTCAACAGTTCCATTTGGTAATCAAGTATAAAAAGGGTACCAGTAACAAAGTAGTTGATATGATTTCTAGACCTCCTATTGTTGCTTCTATTGTTTTGAAGAATGTTTCTTTGTCTCATGATAGCTATGTTGAACAATATGTTGTTGATGAAGATTTTAAGGATGTATTTGAGAAGCTAACCCATGGTGCACATGTGGAGAAATATTGTTTGCAGGAGAAATTACTCTACCATCTTGGAAAACTATGTATTCCTAAAAATGAACTACTCCATGTAATACGAGAAACTCACACTTCTCTTGTGTTTGGGAATTTTGGGGTAGGAAAAAAAATGTCTCATCTACAAAGGTTTTGTGAATGGCCTTAGATGAAATCAATTGTAACCAAGTATGTAAAGGGGTGTGTGATGTGCTCTACTTGTAAACCCACTAATAGAAAATTGGGGCCGTACTCACCACTTCCCATTCTGTCTCATCCATGGACTTTGTATGGGGTTTACCAATGTCGAAAAGGGGTCACGACTACTTGTATGTAGTAGTGGATAGGTTTAGCAAGATCTGTATCTTGATGCCATGTAAACAAAAAGGTCACTATTGAGCAGATTGGTAATCTCTTCTTTGAGTATGTTTGGGTCCACTTTGGGTTTCCCATGTCCATTATCTCGGATTGAGATAATCGATTCCTTGGAGAGTTTTGGACAAGTTTGTGGAGAATGATGGACACCAAGTTGAAGAGAAGTACGAATTTTCATCCACAGACTGACGGTCAGATAGAGGTTGCTAACCGAACAACAATACATTTGCTTCGAGGCTCCTGCAGTAAACATCCCAAGTTGTGGGATGACCAGATACCCTATATTCAACATGCTTACAATCGAGCCTTACATTCCTCCACTCAGTGTTTTCCATTTGAGACATACTTTGGATACTTTCCTAAGGTCCCTTTGGAATTGATGTATGGGAAAGATGTTGACTCAAACGAAGAAATAAATGAAAATAGGGCCCACAAGTTCATTCAAAGGATCCAACAAGTGCACCAAGGAGTCAGGGAATAGTTGGAGAAAAGTCAAGCACAGTATAAAGCTCGACATGACAAGCACATAGTTGATCATCATTTTTAGGTTGGAGACCAAGTGTGGCTTCACATAAAAAAGGAATGGTTGAAGGGTGAAGGCAAGAAACTCAAGCCTATCTGATATGGACCCTTCACTATTTTGGAGAAAAGAGGAACCAATGATTTTCATCTAGATCTTCCACCTTATATGCAGATTTACTCAGTTGTAAACATGGAAAACTTAAAACTTTTCGAGCCCCACATGAGCATGGATCAAGGTGAGGAAGTTTCACTTCCCTGGGTTGATGAGTTTTCTCCTGAGTACTTGGACGAGTTGAAGGAATATATCATCATAGACAGAAGGACGAGGACTTCATGTAGACGTGATGTTGATTATATTTGAGTGGTATTAAAGGGAACACATCCAAGCAAGGTAACGTAGATGGAGAAAGACAAAGTGAGGGAACTCTTCCCTCACTTACCTGTTGATTGATAAAGGATTTTGGTGGTCCAAAATCTCTCAGTGAGATGGAATGATCCGAAAGGATCTAGGGAGGCCTAAGGATAACTCAAAATACTTAGAAGTTTCACAGGAAGCTCAGAATGGCCTCAGTAGGTGGAGAAAAGGAAAAAACTAAAAGTCCTCAAAACTTAGCAAAATTGGGATCATTGCAAAGAGTGCATCGCAAGCTTTCCAATGACGTAAATGGTTCATAAAACAGAGTTACGGATCGAAATATATTCACAGTCAAAGTTTTGATCAACCTAGCCCAGTCAAAAAGGACGATTCAACATCTGTACTGCTGATGTCAGCATCCATACAGATGACATAAACATCCATACAAGGTACATGGCACAGTCATATATCGACACGTTTCATGATGACATCAACATGATGACACGACAACACCAAAAGCTACGACATGTCACCCATTTTTCGCATTTTCCAGTCAGTATGTCGACCAATGGAAAAGTGCCACGTGGAAGTCCATACATCCACATGACAGGTCGTACAGGATGTGGCAAACATGTGGCATCCATATAGCCACTCGACAGGTGACGTGGAAAGATGACTAGGTAGGAGGTGACATGGCAGTTGACTGTGTAAGCAAGTGACGTGGGCCAATGAATGGCTACCACATGGACCAGTCATGGCTTCCACGTGGCAGTGAGAAAATGCCCAATGAGGGCTCGTAAACGAAATTGCAAAATTAAAAAAATGGCTAGTTCACCAAATCTGGCGGATGTTCCACTAAATCTGGTGGTCGACCCCATTATATTTTGCTTCAACAAATATAAACGGTGGACAACTCTGGTGTATCTCCAAAATTGGTGGTGGTTAGCACCACCATGTGTTTTTTTATAACCATTATCCAAAAGGGGGAGGCCCCCGGATTCGACCCCGAGACCTCCCCAACCAACATTTTAATATAACCTTTGATAAGCATTGGGCCAAACGACCATGTTGTTCAATCTGCCATCCTTTTAATTTAAAAACACATTTTTCCAATGCAGGGGAGGAGGGCACTTGAAGATACGACCATACATGTTTTACGAGGCAATTTTAGAGAATTAATTACAGGTTGCAGGCATAAAAACTAAGACGATATTTCTCATGGGCCTGGGAGTGCCATAGTCAGATTGAGGTGTGGAGACAGTCAATATTGGGTAATTCGACGCCACGAATTCAATGGTGTTGTCTGTTTTTTGATCTGAGCAAAGCTTCTGCAGCTTAATTCCAGAATGAGGTATACTTATGTATTTTTCCAAATTCTTTTGCTGAGTTAATAAAAAGGCCTACCCATTTGAGAGAAGGACCCAGAGACGTAGTCCATCAGGGATGAACTCCGTTATCAAGTTTTTGTGTTCAGATTTGATGCTTATGTCTCTTTATTATTAATATTTTCCTTATTTGTTTTGCACTTCAATTTATTCTCATTTAATACAATTCTTTAATAAGTTACATCGATGAAAATATCTCGAATCAATTGGGTTAAAGGTATTATACATCTTCATGTTCCTCAGAACGAATGCTAGTCCTGAGACCTTAAATGGTGAAAATCAATTGGATGAATCCTGGAATTGAGCACCGATTATGTGTCTTGAAGGTCCTAACCTTGCAGGGTAGGTTTGGGAAGGTGAACATTGATAACCATGTTTTATTTTGAGAGTCCTGATGTTAGTGATGTTTTTTTGTTTTTATTTCGAGAGTTCTTATGTTAGTGATGGTTCTACTATAACAAGAAGGTGAATGGATTTAAATATTGATGTAATAATTAAATAATGAAATATAGTCATACCTATCTTTATGTAATAATTAAATAATGAAATAAAGTCATACCCAGGTGTATAAGTGGTTAAATTACTAAAATAAGATAATATTGTTGTTTTAGTGTACCAAATATAATGTTCAATTTTATGAGTTATCCCTTAATTGTTATTGTAAAAAGAATTAACAAATTGTTATTATTATTAATAATTACAGATCTTTACTCCACAAATGAATTGAAGTTCATCTATGGAAGTATAGGGTAAATTACTAAGTCATAGGTGCATAAGTAATGTATATTATTGAATTGAAGTTCATCTATGACAGTATAGGGTAAATTACTAAGTCATAGGTGCATAAGTAATGTATATTATTGAATGATATATAGATAATGTATGTATATTATTGAAGGATATATAGATAATGTAGCTTATTATTCCATGAGTCTGCATAAATAATTTAAGACTATCTTAATGGATGATTTTTATGTATTCATTCACTCATGGTTATATCATAATAATTGGTTGGTTGTTATATAAATTATAAGTGCAAGCATGTATTTGTGATGAGAAATTGTTATATGGTTTCATATTAGATTATTCTTTTAGTATTGCTTCGCACTTTGGCATATTATAGTATCTCTTGAGTTGTGTCATAGTAATTAAAGTAATATTGTCGACTAACATTCTTTCATTAACATTCTTTCATTCACTAGTAAGAATTTTTTTATACTTTGCATAGTGTTAAGTAGATCTCAATTATTGAAAAGTTCGTTCCTATGCATGGTTTGAGTATTCTTCAGTTAGTTACTTATTGTTGGATTTAATCTTGACTTATTAGTATGACCATTCAATCGGTGGAATGATGTTTTTCCATTGTTATGAATAAGTATAATGATATGACTGGGATGGAGTTTGAATTAGTGAATTAGCAATTTATACATTATAAGTTCGATGATTAATTATTAATTGTTAAGTGATTCTAGGTATACTTGTTTTATTCTTGAATTTGATTAGGATTGGGTTAAGGGTATTAGTCATCTTCATGTTCCTCAGAATGGTTCTAGTCCTGAGACCTTAAATGGTCAAAATCAATCGGATGAATCCTAGACTTGAGCACCGATTATGTGTCTTGAAGGTCCTAACCTTGCAGGGTAGGTTTGGGCGGGTGAACATTGATAACCATGTTTTATTTCGAGAGTTCCTATGCTAGTGATGTTTTTATGTTAGACTTATTTAAAGGTATTTGATATTGTATCTTGACAATGTTATAAAGACGTTGAGTAAGAGTAATGATGTTGATTAAACTTAGATCATCCATCTATTGTTATTGTTTGTACTGATGTAATTAACAAATTGGACATTTCTACTTGTGAAATAAAAAAAAGATAAATATATATAGCCTAATAGATGGGACAAAAGGATCTCATAGGTGAATTAATGGACATATGGAATTATAAAGTAAATAAGGGTCAAGCAATCATATTTGAATAGGTTATGCGGGTATGAGGGATGTGAAAAATTATGGCAGCACGTCCCAAAAGGAACATCGATGGTACAACGATACAATATGATCATGACCATAATAGATTTGGATGCCCAGAGGATCGAGAATGATCATCATAACTGATATACCCAAAAATTATACCCTGACCAACTATCATTTAATTTGTTAGGAGTTTTACCACTATAGATAGAGAGTTTCAGTAGTAGAGGGTAGACCAGTGGTAAGGAAATGATTCGACCAAAAGGCAGAAAAATGTTGGGGCTTTGGATCAATCAAGGATTTACTAGAATAATGGATACTTCCAATAAGTGAGAGGCACATGCTCGACACTGGGCGACAAAGGAATTACAGTGACCAACATTCAAACTCCCAAGAGAATTACATATTCAAGATCGTCACTTGGGAAGGGGACCTAGCCTATAGTTCACTGAATACAAAAAAGAACCACCAAATAGTTCCCTAAAGTTATTTTCAAAGATTATGTAGTGGTCACCCTGAATCCCAAGGGTCGAGAGTTGGTGATCCCACCACCATGGATCAATACCATTTCTAAATCAAGCAGTCCAACTCTACGAGATTACCCCCTATCATGTGTAGATGTCCTTGTCTTTAACACAATAAAAAAACATGAGAGAGATAAGAATAATATGAAGGTCATGCATGATGGAAAAAACACCTCAACCAAAGACCTGCAAGTCACTAGGGTGATATCTCCAAGTTCCATAGGAAGGACTTGGCTCAGACGACGTTGGTGGTTCTGTAATGTACGATGAAATACATCTATCCCTAGATGGTCTAGATAGATATTAATGTGAGAGAGGTCAAGATCCTAGAATATTGAAGGATGGATTCACATATAGAACCCAAGGGTTCTCGACACATTCTAGGGCCTATGCATGACTGTAACACTAGCCAAGCTTGATAGATTGTACCTAAACATAGATTGTTATAGAAATCCCACTAAGTGCAACTAATGGTTCTAAAAAATTCATATAGGAGCTACCGATGATGCAACGTTGTTGACTTGAGGACGAGCCAACTAATAGTGTTGGGGGCTTGTTGGCACCCTAAATTTTTTCATATTGTGTGTGCATTAGAAGTCAGTACTGCCCAAGGGTTCTCGACACAATCTAGGGCCTATGCATGACTACAACACTAGCCAAATCTTGACAGATTGTACCTAAACAAGGATTGTTATAGAAATTCCACTAAGTGAAACTAATGGTTCTAAAAAACTCATATAGGAACTGTCGATGATGCGACGTTGTTGACTTGAGGATGAGCCAACTAATAGTGTTGGGTGCTTGTTGGCACCCTAAGGTTTTTCATATTGTGTGTGCATTAGAAGTCAGTACTGCATGTGCCTAAGAGGATGTTCCACGTGGTGACAAGTTTCAGTGCCTGTTCCAACCAATTATATATCGCACGTGCCAATCCATTTTGTACTACACGCAAAGACTTGAGGAGATCACATTCTTGTTGAATCCCCGAAAATATTTAGTAATCATTGTAACCAATTTTGTAACAACCCAACTAGTCATGGTAAAGGTTGTGGGTGGGATAGCAAGGCTGTTATGATTTCCACGCTCCAATAGACCTAAGGGGGATGGATGTAGATATGTAAGGATTGGTTTTTTGTTAACTAGGAGTGGATTATTATATGTTATCAATAGATGAGTTAGAGCTAGATTTCTGATTTTGTATCATTTGTTGTTATGTTCATAGATATTATGTATATGAGAGAAAAAGTAGATCTGAGAAAAGGATATCCTCTGTTTTATGTTGAGTGTGCTCTGTGCAAACTTCGAGCGTTGTAGTAATTGTATCGGGATGCAATTAAGATTAATAAAGAAAGCATGAAGCACCTTTAGTCTCTGTATCTTGTATATGTTGGTTTGTATGTATGTATGTTCAATAGTTTTGTGCGTGGAACTCTTATGGTGGTTATGAATGAATGCATGGTTATCTGATGAATGTTTCCTATATTTTCTACTCCTTTACCCCTTGCATGAAACCTTTGTTCTCTATGATTCTCATGGTATCTAGGGTGAGACCTTATTCAATCCTCGAACATTGAATATGTCGACACCTATGGGGTATTTGTTGGTCAAGATTATCTAACCATGGGTATGGACCCCTAAACCGAGCCAACAATAGGCCCAAATTCCCAATGATGCACTATTGTATATCCCAATTTATCAAGACTTTTGAATATCCAAATGCTTGGAGTTTCCTAAGTTCTCATGCCTATTACAATTTTTAGCAAAAACCAAAGACTATAGAATCCAACCTCATTTTGTTAGAGCCTTTAATGACATCATACTTCACATAAAAATAATGATTTGAATCAATGTAGAGAGTAGCCGTTTCTCAACAAATACCTTGGTCTTCTTGACTAGCATCATCATAAAAACTCTAAGGATTCATATTATTAACACTTAGCTCCAATAAACATCTAGCTGCTATACTTATTTTGAAAATGTTTTTACATCAATTTATTCCAATTCGAATTATTTTATGCTTATCAATAGTTTTAAAATGTTAAAATTATATTTTCATTAGAGTTATATGTGAGATGTTATGTTTTTCTTGAACATGTTTTTATATATTTGTTTCCTCTCTTTTCATTAAAGTTAGTTATGTTATACATGTGATGTTAAATGATGGTATGTTTAAGTTGATTTTTTTTTTTTATATTAATTTATTCCATTTTAAGTTTTTTTCTTCCGATGATGATTTTATAACACTCATATATTCTCTATATTTTACAATGGTGTGCTAAAGTGTTCACATATACAATTTATCTCCATCATCTACTCTCTTAAGCAAATAAGTTCTTTCCAAAGCTAGTATATAAAATTTATCCTTTGAGGAGACTCCATTTCTTCAAGTAATATTGGATCGCAACATTGGAGAATATTTAAAAGTTCAAGATGATAATTTTATATAAAATTTATGATTTAGAGGACAGTTGCATGTAATAACTGAATCTTTTGGGGATTAATTAAGGTTTGATTATGCTTCAGTAGAGAATTTTATGGGTGGATGATTGTAGGATTGGTTGGGGGGTTTTTGGGTAGAGGGTTGTAGGGTTAGGTGGAGGGTGGAGGGACAATTTTCATCTTATATAAAATTTATCACACTCATCCATTCTCTAGCAGAATATGATCCAGTCCTAGTTTATCCCACAACAAAGCCAACACTAGAACCCATTTCTTTCATGTTATCAACTACTCATTCTTGATATAGAACTAAATAATGTCAAACTACATTTGTGCCCTTGGCTATGAGGTCTTAATATATAAATGTGTTTTCTATAGATACTAAATATAAATATTTGAGAACTACCATAGAATGAACATTGGTTGTCACCCATACACTAGACTCTCTATGAGCAACCTATATCCATGTCTAATATTATTAAAGAAATAGATACTAGAATAGTATTGAAAGAGGCATCCATACTATTAGGATGAAGAAAAAAATAGGATTCATTCACATGTCAAAGTTAATGTTACCTATTTAGCTACTATTGCGCCCAACTATATTTTCATTTAGATTCTTATTATGTAACATTGTAAAATTTATTCTTGGTGGAGGATCCATTTATTCAAGTAACAATAGAACATAATATTGGAGAGTATAAAGAAGTTCAAGGTGGTGATTTTTATATAGAATTTTGGGTTTCGAGGAGAATGCCCAAATAACAAAGAATGATTTGAAGAATATTTAAAAGTTCAAGATCATGACTTTTATATAGAATTTATTCTTAGCTGGTAGATTGAACTCAATGGTAGACTTTTTTTGTTCCTATAGCTTGGAGGAGAATGCCTAGGTAATGATAGTAGACCATTTGGAGAATATTTAAAAGTTCAAGATGATGATTTCTATATAAAGTTTATAATTTTGTGGGGGGTTGCACTCAGTTACAATGAAATTTGAGAAAAATGGTTCACACTTTATTTGTAGCTATACCTCTTTAATGTGGAACACAATGATCTACATTAGCCATCTTCAACCTCTCTTTTTTTATTATTGATATGACTGACTATGTTTCTAAGTGGATGGACATTGATGCCCTTGAATTATTATGTTTTCTTGGTTCAAATGTCGAAACTTGTAGTAACATTTTTTTAGTTGATATTTGTATATCGCATATGGTTAAGCAAGCATTCTCTTAATACTACAATAGCACTAACATAAATGTAACACGGTAACCATCCATTAGCATTTGTGGAGATTATTACTTTTTAGTAATTAATACATTTTACTAATATTTTTTTTATGTGTGACAATGTTTTATATGGTTAATACGCTAATATTTTTATATTTAGTCGTGTTTGATAAATTCAGTGGCACTTTCAATCATTTTTTAGTTTTTCCATATAAATAAAAATTAACTCATAATTTTTTTACAACGACATATTTGTAGGTTAGATTATCAAAATCTAATGTGTGTGTGTATTGATGGTACAATATTTGCTATTTTTTTTATTATATTGAAATATTTTTGTGTTAGTTGAATTCAAATGAGGTTTAGGAATAACTTAATAAAAAAAATTTAATTATGGAATTGTGCTCAATATTAAATATTTTGGGTAATGTATTGAAACCTTGTATTTAATGAGAGTGGTGATTGTAGAAACACAATTCTCGTGGAAAAATCCATGGAAAGTAATCTATGGGATGATGGAAATACCTATATAACTTCAAAGATTTGTAATGACGTAGAAACAAAATTCATATGGATGACTCCATGGAAAGTAATCTATGGAATCCCTCCTAGACAAGAGGTCAAAATTCAATTAGGGGTAGTATATCATCTCATGTATGGGACTAAGGCTATATGATACTAATGACAATAAGGGACTTTGCTTTCTTGCATATCTACTACCTAAGATAAAACCATCTTTTGGTTCTAGAGTAAGACCTAGAATTGTTTTTGATTCACTAAGATATTTCCTTCCTTAGATGTAAGGAAATATGTTATTGGCACAATACTTAGAGGCATTCGGTAAGAGTGAAAGTCTACCCCCTTATGGATAGCTAGTGGCTTATTTCAGGTGGATTGGTTTTCCTTGAATAACAATGATGATTTAGCTCGCATTTGTGGATAGAATCCAGTGATAATTGTCCCCACTACTAATTGACAAGTTATGATAGGTTTTGATAATTTGGAAGAAAGAAAAGGAAAGTAATATATGGGACAATGAAATATCTATATAATTACAAAGGCATATAATTATGAAGACATGAGTGATGAGTATGCGGAGGTGGTGTAACCCATTTAAAAAAAACTAATGATATGCATTAAATGTGTTTGATAATTAAGTGCAAAATTGGGGTTATAAAGTGCAAAATTCCATTTTGGAAATGCCAATATCAAATTTTGAAATTGCAAAATCAGATTTTGAAAGTGCCAAAATCAATTTTCAAAGTGCAAAATAAGATTTTGGAAGTGCCAATATTGGTTTTAAAAAGTCAAAAATCAGATTATGAAAGTGCTAATATTGGCTTTCGAAAGGGCAAAATCTGGTTCTGAAAGTGCCAATATTGGATTCAAAAAGTGTAAAATCCAATTCTAAAAGTGCCAATATAAAATCTAAAGGTGAAATTTTGTAACTCAATATTGACACTTTTAGAACCAAATTTTGAACTTTGTAAACCCCATTTTTGGACTTTATAAAGGCTATTCTTGATCTATTTTTAGAAGTGGCTTAGAGTGATTTTGTTTTTATAAAATACAAATATTTGATTATTCGTAGGGAAAAAATGTAAAGGCTTGTTAGTATTATCCAATTCAAGGAGATCTTGTTCATTCAAGTAATAGTGGACCACATAATTTGAGAATAATTGAACACTATAAAATCATTATCTTGAACTTTCCAATCTCCCAATTCAAAGAGTATGAGTAGAATGGTATGTGCACAACCTTTTCATTAAAGAGTATTTAGAAGTTCAAGATGGTGATTTTATAGCACTCATCTATTCTCTAAGAGATATTTTGTTACAGAACTCATCTATTCTTTGTGATAAAAAATCAATATGGTGATTTTATTAGCTTTCATCTTAAAATGCATTGGATTTGATTTTCTGTGGGAGGAAAAATGTAGAAAAAAATATTTCTAGGAGAAGCAAGCCACATGCTAGAAGCCCAAGTGCATTAAGAGGAAGAATGGAAAGAGGACTAACCCAATACACCAACAAACTCAAAGGAATATCGAGAAAAGAACAATGTTAAGCATTGAATTTAGCACCAAGAAATCTTTCTAGCATTTTAAGATGAGGTTTCAACATTAAAATTCCTTTCTAGCACTCAATGTTAGTACTGTTTGGGTGGAAAGTTCAAGATGGTGATTTTATTAGCTATCATCCTAAAATTCCTTAAGATTAGTTATTTTCAACTTATAGCCACTTTGACTTAAAAATCTATCACAATGGTTTGAAATTGAAACATTTTAAATTCCATTACCATTATATCATGAAAACAACAAATTCAATTTAAGTATTTCAGAATGAGAAGGGGTCAGATGATAGGTGAAATTTTCATTGGTGAACTCCATATCAATGCTATTTATTGATATGAATAACTATGTTTCTAAGTGGATGGACATTTATATCCTTGAATTATTATATCATCATAAAAATATATCACAAAAGTTTCTTAATTGAAACTTTTTGACTCCAAGATGGTTATATTATCATAAAAACAATAAATACAAAACTATTTCATAATGGGAAGCGTTCAGTTGTCACCAAAATTTTGTCAATGGCCAACCTTCAATCAATATTAATGTTTGTTAGTTTTTATTATGTTGAAATATTTTGTTTCAACATAATATATATATATATATATATATATATATATATATATATATATATATACAAAGACTTGTAATTATGTAGAAACATGAAACTCTTATTGATGACTCCATGGAAAGTAATCTATGGGACAATAGAAATATCTATATAATTACAAAGACATAATTATGAAGACATGAATGAAAAAGTGTACGTGTAGGTGATGTGTAACACGTTTAAAAAACTTTGAATTCTATGTATTAAATGTGATTGATGATTAAGTATAAAATTGGGGTTTATAAAGCACAAAATTCAGTTATGCATGTGCCAATATTGGATTCCAAAATTCCAAAATCAGATTCTTAAAGTGCCAATATTAGTTCTCAAAGGTGAAAAATTATATTATGAAAGTTCCAATATCTATTTAAAAAAACGAACAAATAATATTATGAAAGCGTGGATATCATCTTTCTAAAGTGTAAAATCTAGTTTTGAAAGTGTCAACATTGGACTCCAAAAATGAAAAATCTATTTCCAAAAGTGCCAATATCGAATAAAAAAGTGTAATTTTGAAACGGGTGAAATCATGAAGTTGGGTAACACTTTTGTGAGAATCGGGTCTCCAAAATTCCTACTGACATTTTTTTGGCCGAGTCAATAATTATTTCAGTTGAACCTTTAGACGTCAAATCAAACGGTACCGTGACGATGGCCTCAATTGTCATGTACCATATTAGCTGGGCGGATTTTTTTTTTTTCGGTAACATTTTTCGGTCGAAAGAATCTTTCAGCTGAAAAGATGTTTCGTTCGAAAAAATATTTCAGCCTAAAAATGTTTTATATATCACCCGCACATTGCCCCATCCACATTTTTTTGAACTATTTGAATGCTGGTTGATGTAGATTAGTTCTAGTTGTTGGTTGGTGTTGGAGGACGTTGCCGCTAGTGGTTGGTGCTAGCAGTTTGTGCTAGCGGTTGTTGTTGTTGGTGGTTGATGCAGGCAATTGCTACTGGCAAATGTTGATGTAGGTCGTTGCTGTTGGTGCTGGAAGTTCGTTTTTACTGGTCCAGGTAAATATAACCTTTTCCCTGTTAAATATATTTTTAATTATTTACATTGTGTTTTAGGAGGTTGACAGGGCCGAATTTGGCCCTATCCATGTACAGGGACATGCCCGAAATCAGGCTTCTCCCTTTATATGGACATGGCCAGATATATTTCATTAATGTATTAATAATGATGTATTTTCCAATTAATTGTTTCATACTTTGTATCATTTAGTTTATAAATGACATTTTTTGTACTATTTTGCTGAGTTCATTTATAGAATTAAATGTTTTATACTTTGTATCATTTATTTGTTGATTCCTGCATTTTATAAATGGAAATATTTGTACTATATTGTTGAGTTTTCATTTATACATATAATTGTAATCTGCAAATGAATAAAACAAAAATTCTTTCCAAATAATGTTTTGTAATTTGCAAATGAATACAACTAAAATTCTTTCCAAATGAATTTTTGATATGGAGAAAAATGGATAGTCTCTATTTCGGGCCAACGAATAAAACCAAAATTCTTTCTAGATAATGTTTTGTAATTTGCAAATGAATAAAACTAAAATTCTTTCCAAATAAATTTTTGATATGGAGAAAAATGGATAGTCTTTATTTCGGGCTTGTCCCTGTACAGGGATATGCCCGAATCTATTTCATTAATGTATTAATAATTATGTGTTTTCCAATTAAATGTTTCATACTTTGTGTAGCGACCCTCGTCGTTACGACAACATGCGATGCATAACAAGTGCAATTTTTTTTCTCCCTTTTATGTAGGAAAGTAATAATGAAAATACAATCAACCATCACAACTCAATGACAAACAAAATGCACACAAATCAGGCAACAACAAACATAACGACCAAGCATACTAGCACATCAAGCAACTGGATGCAACATATGACAATCAATCAGATAAAAATAAAGACGACTACTCGCCCGTCCTACCCTGCAAGGTTAGGACCTCCAAGAAACATAAGCAACGCTCAAGCCCAAGTTCCCATCGATTTTGACCATTTAAGGTCTCAAGGCTGGAAACTATTCTGAGGAACAAGGAGGTGTCTACATCCTGTCCGACACAAACAATTCCAGGTCGATTAAGCAAAATAAACAACATCAAGATCATGCAGGTGCGACCAACATCTAATAAATTGACACATGTAACTGGAACTTTCATGGCGAGCGAGAAACAATATATCACAATCACGCATTACAATACAATTTTCATTACATCAAATTACAACAATGAATCAACATCATCATCGAGAAGCACAAGACCCAATACTAGGTTATCATATGCACTTATTGATCAATGCACGCAATGATCCAATCATAAGGAATCATGCCGCCACAATGTGACAAGCACAACAGTAACTAAGGCGCAACATAAACAATTCTAAACCTCCAATCATGACACACATCCAACACGCTAAGGGTCCAAGCTTAACTATTAGCATTATACGAAATCTGTAAATGGAAGAACTCTGATCAATCAAGCTAAGCAAGGCACAGGGTAACTACAATCAATACATTTTTTATTTGTGCAACATCAAGATATATTTCTTATTTTCTTACGAAACATTTCGTAAAGGGTTTCCCTTTTATTTGCGCAATGACCTAGATACATCTCATTAACAATTTTACCAACATAAGGACTATATCATAGCACATTGTAACCAACCACAACCTAATATTAAAACATATAAAAACTTTCAAGTGACATTTATACCTTTCCATTTAAAGGGAGTTTCATAATCAATAAATTCAACTATGCCTTTCATAACTTCTCTAGTTCAATTTTTAAACAAGAATCAAACCTTAGAATGCATCTTTCTATCTAAATTATAATTTCTTAATAAATTAAGACTAGACCAATCAATGTGAAGATTCCCATTCCTTCCCTACTTTCTATCTTAAAACATCCCCTTATAACATTACGAAGAAGAAATAAGATAGCTTCTAAATAATAATTATTATTAATATTCCACATACATAGATTACAATAATATTATAGAACTCAAATTATTAAATAGTTTAATTCAAACTTAGGTTAATATATAGTTTAATCCATTACTGCATTATTTCAATTTAAATTCATCGTTCATAAAAGAAAACATTACAATGGAATGATAAGAATTTTAGAAAGGCATTTGGTCGACAATACTTTACAACGCACGCGTGCGAGCACAACGCTTGACTCAGTGTCTGTTGTAAAAATGATTGCAAGGACAATTATAATAGCTACCAATTTCTTTTCTTAATTCAACAGAAAATTAGAATCACATTTGTTGCAATAAAAACTGGTTAAAATTAAAAAAATTAGCAGTCAATAACCGATCGTGTTCCTAAAAATAAACTCACAGTCAGAAGGAACGCTGGGATAATTAAATCATTCCTGCCATTTTTCTGTCACCAAGAATACAAATCCCCAACCAGTGATCTAGCTGTCACTAAGTCAAAACGCTGGGTCATCTCCCCAACATAACTGAGGCTCAGTCGCTACGGCGAGGCGAAGAAATAGCTAGGTTGCTCTGATGTTGATAACAATATATATTTTTTTATAGTAATTATCATTGGAATTCTAAATAGTAGATTTTTATGTGTAATTATCACTGGAATTCTAAACAATAGATCTTTATGAGTAATTATCACTGGAATTATAAACAATAGATTTTTCTGAGTAATTACCACTGTAGTTTCAAAATATGACAATTCAATTGTGAGTGAGATCACATTTTTATTTATTTAAATTGTAATTATTCTCAGAATCCGAAATCTAAAAATCTAATTAATTATTGATGAAATGTCTATGATAACCACAACGAGTGAACAATAATCGAGATTAAGGATGGAGTTTACAAAAAGACCGTCCATTTTCACTCAACAAAGAATCTCATCACACTCCATGGAATCTCATCTCATGCAACAGAAGAAAATGTTTTAACTTGGGATAACACAATCAATACTCTTATTAAACAACATGTATTGAAAATTCTTTTAGTAATGTTCATTTTTTTTCAGCGATGAAAGAATAACTTGGGTTCATAATGATTGTCAGGATAATAGTAAAAGTAAGCTGGGACGTTTGACTGCGGCACAGTGATAGTAGAAGGATTCGATTTCAATTGCTGAGGGGATTACATTTAAAAAATTCAGCGCGGCAAGATTGCATATTTATTTTCAACTTATTAGAAAATGAGATTACATAGTTATTTTAGCATGAGTTACATGTCGCCTTGGACTGCCTTGTTAAATTTGAAGGGATCGCTATCAGATCAAGTATTTTCAATTATTCTTGAAGGATTGGACAACCAGATGTTGTTGTCAAGGAAGATATTTTTCATTTAATTACACGGAGAGGGAAACTGTCGGATTCACACAGTGAAAGAGGACTTGCTCGGATCCACCTAAGGATCTTATTTCAATTTAAATGACGAGAAATGGAGTGGAGAGAATACCTGTCCGTATTGGTTAAAATAAAAAGGCGAAAGTCGTCAGACACAGAGATAACCATTGTAGATCATTAATTTTTCCTTTAATTTTTATTTTTTTTTAAAAGAAAATAGATAATCTATACTGTTGTCAATCTCCAGATCGAATTGTTTTTATTTCCATATGTAACAATAAAAATTTTCACGAGACAAGAGATACGCTTAACTAATCCTTCCCACGCATCTCCGATTATGCTGATAATTCGTTAGATCAGGGTTCCGATTGAACTATCGTGAACTATCTATCAAGGCAATAAGTGGTCATTACGATCACCTTTAACGTTACAGGTTACACAATTTATCCAGAGATGAAACCCATAGTAAACTAATTTGGCATAAGATCTATGCACAAATCCACTCAAGGTGCAAGAGATACCCCTTGACCCTCCGTTCATGCATTATATTTCCCCATAGATACAAAATCACATTATCAAATAAAACATTACTAAAATGTATGGATCCACTCCTCAAATCTGTGCATGAATCAAATTCATATTATGCTCACTGAGTGTCTCAGAATTCTGATAACTAATTAATCACAAACTGAATAATATAATCAATTCTCTACTACAAATAACTGAACAATAAAAATACAAACTTAGTAATATAATCAATTCTCTACTATAATTAACTGAACAATAAAAATACAAACTAAATAATATAATCAATTATCTACTATAATTAATTGAACCATAAAAATACTGTAATGGAAACTGAATTGTTGATGTTCTCTAGTCTAGGTTCATGCACTGCATCCTTCCTCGAGCTTGCCAAACCTCAGACTTCACTGGTACCTTCCAACCAACGCTAGGGGTAGTCTTCTCCCCCTTAGCCCTCAGGGCCGCAAAGGGGCCATGCACACAATACCAGAGAATGATAGCTCCCAACTCACCTCGCAAGGTCGAGCTACCACTCGTTACTCGAGCTGGGTATCCCAACTCCCACAAGATAAATTCAATCAAGATAAAATTCCTACAACATAACCTTACGCAAACCAGACGTGATTCATACTCTTCCTCCGCCATCCTTTTTATAGAGTTTCCTTAGTGATTAGTTTACCAAACCCTCATTAGATTCTTTTTTTATTAAATTTAATTAGGACAAACCTCCCTCGTACACATGTCACCTGATCCCTTAGTTGCACCTAAAAATTAATTTATTAATTAATTAAATTTTTCTATTTCCCTTACGCACCTAAAAACGCTCCTTCGTGTCCCTTTATTCCCTTACATTTCTTAAATGACTTACGCATTACTTAAATCCTAGTTGAGTTCACAAATAGAAAGTTCCAAAGGCTAGATTCCCTACTAAGTTAGACATTCCCATTTTTCTTTAAGTTTCCCCTTTTCTTTAAGTTTCCCTTTTTCTTTAAGTTTCCCCCTTTTTTAACTAAGTTCAGAATTAACAAGTTTAGACAAAAACGACCTTTTACCCCTTTTAATAACCAAACCTTCATCAAAATTTTTACTTTAATTATTAAAGATTGATTTTTTATTTACCCCCTTCTTATTACATGTCTAATTAGTTTTTTGTTCAAAGGCTTTACTTAGACCTAGGTTTCAAATTCACTAGGCTTGGCAACAGTTCTTAAGGGAAAATTTGTTATTAACTTTACTCATCACATCATTCATTTTAAGGCTGACCAGGTTCTAAGGAGGCATAGTTTTCTAGACACTAGGTTTATTAACTTACCATGGTTAAAATTGTGATGTGCCCTTTAGGATGCACTACATGCTCCAAGGGTGCCACTCACCTCTTTCCGTTTTATTTGCATAACGTGCCCTTCAAGACGCACTACGTGCTCCAAGGGTGTCACTTGCCTCTTGAATGAATTTTGTAGATGTCAAATCCCTAGAGTCAATACTCCATTAGGTGACCTTGAGGGAAACTAAGGGCATCTAAGGAATAACGACCCTGCCTTATTGCGCGCCCCTTAGAATCATTGTGAGCGACTATCACAGTATGCCCTCATGACATCGTGGGTATTCTCGAACTAGGTAATCATTAACCTACAGTTCGAGCCATGGCATGAGTGCTATTAGGTTGTGGCAGGGTTACTGCCACACCTCTCCCTCAATGTCTCTGTTTGTTGTGCGTGACCCCTTTACTCCAAATGTGAGTTTGGTCGGAAAATTATCATCATCTTGCATCCATCAACAAAACATGTCAACGATAAAAATCAACATAATAATATCTAATCATATGTCACATACATCATATCAACAAAATTTGAACCATAACAGTCTAGTCCCTAACTCGATACGGATTCCAAGGAGATTCATTGATGCCATATGCATCCTCTAACGTCCAGATTTCTACACATTCAGGAGAAACCAATCAATAACACCTATTGATGTAAATATAGAAAAAATAACATATCATCAGATCCACAACATCTCATAATCATAATCAAAACAACCAATCGTATAAGGAACCAGATCACTTACACGCAAGTGTCCTTAGAGAATAAGTCTGCTCAGTGCGCGCAAGAGCGGGATGCTACACTTTGTATCATTTAGTTTATAAATGAAAATTTTTGTACTATTTTGTTGAGTTCATTTATACAATAAAATGTTTTATACTCTGTATCATTTAGTTGTTGATTCTTTCATTTTATAAATGACAATTTTTGTACTATATTGCAGAGTTTTCATTTATACATATAATTGTAATTTGCAAATGAATAAAACAAAAATTATTTCCAAATAAATTTTTGTAATTTGCAAATGAATAAAACCTTTTTTTTTTGCAAAATTTTTTTTGATATGGAGAAAAATTGATAGTCTCTATTTCAGGCCTGTCCTTGTGCATGGACAGGGCTGAATTTGGGTCTGTTCCTATACAGAGACATGCCTGAATTCCCATTACAAGAGTAAAAAATATGGAGAGAGTAAAATTTAAGCCTATATCGACATAAGTAACACAAGTGATGTAACACAATGTGTATTATACTCATTTTCATATTAATCTACATAATGAAGCTTATCATAGTTATATGGGATATGCTTACTAAGCTGACTAGTAGTGATTCTATAAATATATCTTAACCACAACGGATACAAGATTAAAACATGCTAATATGATTGATTCAAAGAGTGTGATAGTGAAAACATTGCCCTATACTAACATGAGACTAGTAATCGTGATTGAATATCAATAAGGAACACTTTATAATCACTAATAAATGTACTGTGATTTGCTAATCATCATACATGTGTTAACTTCACCTTAATCAATGTATTAACTTTATCGTGTTCAGGTTGTTGTATTCGAGTACAATATGCATGATATAGAATACTAATATATGACAATGATAATTGTTGAGACCACATATTGTACCCTTTTACTCATACTTTTTGCCATTGTTATACCCTTCATCACCTATATTTAGACCCATATTATCACTTCATCTGATCACCTCAAGGTATACAACGTCCTTTCTCATCACTATATGTTT
>ML777110.1:517579-543327 GCA_009831015.1 Picea engelmannii
AATATATATATATATATATATATATATATATATATATATATATATATATATTCTTCCCTATTTGTATTTTAAGGCATCATACAAATTCCCAAGACTTGAAAAGAAAAACAAACCACTCATATAGTTACTTGAATCATACAATTATTACGTGTATTTTATAATCTCAAAATCCACCTGAAACACATCCCAAGATGTAAATTCAGAATAATACTTGTGTAACTAGGTTGAACAAAACAAAAAATAGATACATTCTTCCTTATCTGTATTCTAAGACAACATACAAATCTCTAAGACTTGAAAAGCACAAGAAACCACTCATATAGTTACTTAGATCATATAATTATTACCTGTACTTTATAATCTCAAAATCAACCTAAAACACATCCCAAGATGTAAAATTAGAATAATACTTGTGTAACTAGGTTGAATGAAATAGAAAATAGATACATTCTTCTCTATTTGTATTCTAAGACATCATACAAATATCCAAGACTTGAAAAACACAAGAAACCACTCATATAGTTACTTGGATCATATAATTATTACCTATACTTTATAATCTCAAAATCATCCTAAAACACATCCCAAGATGTAAATTCAGAATAATACTTGTGTAACTAGGTTGAATGAAACATAAAATAGATTCATTTTGCCCTATTTGTAGTCTAAGACAACAAACAAATCTCCAAGACTTGAAACACTCTCTGCTGCAATATCCACTCAATAGTATTTAGTTACTTTTATTTCCCTTCTACATTCCTCTATCTCTTGTGCCAATAACATGTATTTTGAAAGAGTGGTCCCAAGCACAATTAAACAACAAATTTCCTCTCTAGCATTACTCGAATGCTTCTTAGTGTGCAACTTGTTTCAAGTTTAGGAACTGGCATAGTCTCTTAATTTTACTTTTCAACTAAGTAAATGTTCTGTCGGTTATTGTTTTTATGCTACTAGATTATGGATCATAAGTTTTAATGTTTTGTTGATTGTAACATACAAGTAGCTAATGTTTAGAAATTTTAAAATAAATATTTTTGTTTTAGCTAGCTATATTTTTTGCCCTTAAATTTTAACATGTTACACACAGATTATCTTAAAAATTACCTTCTACAATTTACACAGATATAGATTATCTTCTATATGTTACATTTTTTTCATATTTAAATATTTTCATGTTGAGGTTTCGAGTAATTCTTAACCTATTCCCCAATTAATTTAAATTTCATTTATTTACATGTTTTGTGTTTTAGGAGGTGGACATCGCCGAATTCGACCCTGTCCACGTACACAGACATACTCGAAATTGGACCTGCCCCTGTACATGGACATGGCCGAATTTGGGCCTGTACATGGTCGAATTCATCCCTATCCATGTACATGGACAGACCTGAACATGGACATACCTCTGATAATTTTTAAGTGTAATACAAACTCTCACAATCAATCACCTAATAGTTGAGTTTGATAAAGAGTGGAAAATAACACAATACATGCATGATCTTGTATTAATTACTTGAGTGACTTCAAAATGATTCTCTTACTTTCATTTTTCTATGTATTCGTCTGTGAAAAATCTAGAAGCCACTCATATAGTTAATTGTTGTGTGGGTTTTTTGTTTATTTTGTTTCTTGGTTAAGTACCAAGCCGAGATAGTGTGTGACCCTCTTCTCTCCCGGGATGGTCCATGAGACCTTGGAGTAGTTAAAAAAAATCATTATCACATCATTGATCTTCCTCGTATGCTGGGATGATAAAAACTTATAAGTTATATCATAAGAATCATGTGGACATTCTTCCATTAAAGAAGAACTTACATTGTTGACTTTGTCTTGAAACCCCCCTTGCTTGAGTTACGTCCCCCTTAATTTTTGTGTGGGTTTTTGGTGGTGTTCTTTGCTTCTTCCTAAAGAAAGTTAGCCGCCTTGACTTTGGATGCCCTCTCCTTGACTTGATTTTTTCTTGTTGATTTTTATAATTTAACAATTAATATTTTATGTTATAAAATACTATTTGTTTAAATTATTTAATTATTTAATTGAGTGGGTGTGACCCCTCTAGGATAGTTATTCTTGGTGTATTAATCCACTGTGGGATTACCTCTCCAACCTCTTGTTGTCGCTGACCCTAAGGGTCTTTTCCATCTTGTCGCAGGTCTCTTCTTGGTTGTTGTTTGGGGTTTTTGGTTTTCCTTGTTGGTGTCGCCCTCCTCATTTTTTTGCTGGTGTCACCCTCCTCATCTCCTTGCTAATTCCACCCTTTGTATGTTGCCGCTGTCCTCTTCTATTGTTGGTACCACCTGTGTATGTTGTTGGTTAGTATTTTGATATTTTTCCCTAAAAGTTCTTCTTGGCAATTTGTTCCAAGTGTCATGATGAGATCTACACTAAGGGTTTGATCAATGATCCCTTGAAGCCTTTTTTGAGTATATATCTAAGAGGATAGCAAAAACATATCAGGTAATATTGTTTCCTGTTTTAGTTAAGTAAATGTTTTGTCAATGATTCTTTTTAGGCTACTAGATTATGGATCAAAAGTTTTAATGTCTTGTTGATTGTAACATACAAGTAGATAATGTTTAGAAATTAAAATAAATATTTCTTTTTTAGCTAGCTATATTTTTTTCCCTTAAATTTTAACATGTTACACATAGATTATCTTAACAATTACCTTCTACAATTTACACAGATATAATATATCTTCTACATGTTACATGTTGCATTTTCTTTTATATTTAAATATTTTCATGTTCATTATATATAGCATCATAGTAAAAAATATAGTTGTCCTAGTTTTCTCAATATATGTATTTGATGCTTTGAAGTTGTTATAAATGCTTAAATGCCTTCAAGTTGTTTTATAAATTATATTTCCATTTTATATTTCTATAACTTATGAACTTTCATATTCATGAATTTTCAAAGGATATATATCAAGGCAAGATGTCGAGACAAGAGTATCCAAAAATTCCTCGCAAATGCTCTAGGCTATCCAATGAAGGAAGAAGATGAACCCCTTCTTTGACTGAGACTCCGAATGACCAACGACAATCTAGTGAGAGGAGGAGATTATGAAATGAATTTGTGAATATATAATCTCGAGAACGTGCTCAAAATAGTGCTATGGATGCATTTTTCTTAGATAGGTTGTACATTAATACTCCAACACCGAAGAATGTAGGGAATACATCATGACAAGAAAATATGTTTGGTAATTTTTTTTTTATTTTGTATTTTTGTGTATTTATGTTTATGTTATATATGTGTGTGTGTGTGTGTGTGTGTAAAATTGTTTATGTTAAATGTTGTGATAACTTTCAAATGTGTATGTGTAGAGGATGAGTTTAATGCGAGAGAAGATAATGAAAGAGAGAGTGGGTATCATGAATATTTCAATGTTGGTGAAGAGAGTGAAGGTGGATTCATGAGGCATTATCTAAAAACATAATATTACACACCTACACCCACCTATCCCTCAGATATTGGTGATGAGCTTCCTTGGGAAGGATTTACTGAAAAAATGACCCTTGAACGATGCTCATGTGTTAAAAGTAGGATGTAAAATGATTTGAGAAGCTTGGATCTCCGTCAAGAGAGTAAGAAAAGATTGGAGATTGTTTTGCATTCATTGTAGAAATCTATGGATGCATATCAAAAGATGGGGCCAACGACTGATAGTTTTATCGATTTGATGAGGAGACGAAAGTTGGAGGTGATGGGACCTGATAAATGGGACGTAGTAAAAAGTAGAGTTTCAAAAGAAGATGTAATTTCTATGTTTAATTTCAAAGAGGGGCCAAAGAAAAAGATGTTGAAGGTGCAATATTTTAAGCACCCCATCATAACAGGACATCTTTATAATAATTTTTTGGCATCATATGGGAAGTTGTTGTGGAATGATGAGGTTCCACATTACTTTGCTAGACACTTTTATGTAGAGTTTTTCATGGATATGCATCCTGATTTTACAATCCTACCGTCCAATTATTATGGGGCTAGTAAATGACGAACATATGATCAGGTAGGGGCATATCGAAATGTAACATTGCAAATGCGTCCATGACCTTTAGTATTTCGACCAACAGGGGAATTTGCCTAACATTCAGAGTTGCAAGCTACATCAGATGTTGGAAATGAGGCTAGGAATGCAATCGAGGAAAATTTGGAATCAATTATTTGGTGTGTTGATGTTGGTTTGAATCGTCAGAGAGAGGAAGCCAATTCTCGAGCCAATTTTGTTTACAGAACATATGAGGAGATAGATACCATGTCAGTAGAAGATCTTAAGAAGTATGCAAAAAAAATTCGTAATGGTTGGAAGGTGTTAATTCAGAATGATGAACCAAACATCAGATTGGTATGTGTTATAGTTAGTAAAATTTTGATACATTTGAGGATATTTTACTTGTAGTTCTAGATCTAGATACATATCATTGTATCTTTAGAAATAATTGATTTGTTATCATCATTAATTGTAGTTTGGTCATATGTTAAAATAATCTCCAGTAAATAGGGGACTTGATTCCACGAGTTTAAATTTGGATGGGTTGAATCATGTATGTGTTTTATAATATCCACATATGAGCACTTTAGTTGTCCATTCTCCAATCTTTTGAATAATCAACAACATGAAATATATGTTTTTGTATATATGTGGACACAGTGAATCCTATATTTAGTTCTTAGTTGTGTTGTTCTAAAATCCCTATTCCATCTCCTACTACTTGGGCAGGCTTGTCCCAATTCTCATTGGAAAAGTTTGAAGAGAGTGGGAGTTCACATGTATCATTGCATTTTGAAAACAAATTTAGTTATATATGAAAATTGCAATGTCATTTAAATTATCAATTTAAAAGAAAAATGTCTTAAACAATATATAATTTATTGAATCTTAGGGTATGGTGGACATAATTTATTGATATTCAGGTTGGCACATCACATGTATTACATGTTTCAAAATTTAAAAGTACAATTAAATGTGTTAAAATCATTTAAATCTAATTTTCAAATGTACAAATTTGAAATGTGTTATAGGGAAATGTGGAGAAGAGAGTGCCTCAGAGTGTGCTTGAACAAAATGTGGAGAAGGGAGTGTGGGAGATTGGGATTGAGGAGGATGCATTCATACCTGGGAAGGATGCATTTATTCATGATGATTCTTAAATGTATATTCATTGCACATTAGTGATTTTTAATTTGATTTTATGTTGGGTCTTTTATATATAAGTGTTCAAGCTTATTTTTGTTGAATATGCTTATATTTTTTACTTTTTTTCAAATTTTTGTTTGATCAACTTTTTAGTTTAGCCTTTCCTATTCATATGGTTACTCAACTAGTGTCTATATAACTTTTCAACGCTTTGATCAATTATTTTGAAATATATAGAACTCATATATAAGCTTATTGTCGTTTAAAATGGTACATTCAATATTATTTATGTTTAGATCACGATGCAGACCTAATTTTGAACTTGAGAATTTGATTATTTGAGAACAAACTAGATCCCACATCAGAAAAGGGGAACTTTATAATTTTTCTTCGATTGCACTCCTTTCCTTCTTGTCCAAGAATGGCATAATATGGAGAATTGTGTTTTCTGCATATAACGGAGTTATTTCCTTCTTGGGGTATTGTCAAAATCTTAACTAATTGCTTACTAATCGCAAAAACCAACATTTGTAGATTTACAAATAAGCTATGTACGTGCATGATCTCACTTATGTTTAGATCATGAAGAAGACATATTTCAAAGAGCATTTGATTATATGTAATATGAATAAATCCCATGTAGAAAGATGAAAGATTTAAATGGTTTTTGAAGAATGACTTAATATATGTGCAGATTTGTGTTTTCTGCATGTACATGAAATATTATATGAGAACATCTATTCCACCGAAGGAAGAGGAGATCAGTATTTTCTGGAAGAATGGTTTTTAATATGGATATTTGTGAACTTTCATAGATATAAGTAATTTCTTGGAGGAATGGCTTAATATGGAGATTTGTGAGTCCTTTAATTTGAAAGGGAATTTGAGGGCATTTGATTATATGAGAACATATATTCCACTGCAAAAGAGGCGATAAGTAATTTACTGTTGAGTAAATAAGGTCACCCAACATGAGAACTTCACCTGAAGGATGTGAGACTTTATCCAAGAGGATATAAGTATTTTATTGGAAGAATGGATTAATATGGAGATTTGTGAACTTTCTGCATACACAACTGAATTTATGTTCGGGGTATTATCTAACTCTGAACATTAAAATTGGTTAGCAAGAACACAATTTTTCGCTTTAAAAAATTGCTAGATAAGATTTTACATTGTTTAGATCATGTATGCTTAATATGGAGAGTAACTATTTTGGAAGTTTTGTAACTTCGTGATGTAAGTTTTGTTTTAAAAAAAGTGCCCAAAAAGTATAATAAAAAGAGAGCAATAATCTTAAATCTATGGAATTCCAGTTGGGTATGTTATGATTTCTTATTTCTTATTTAATATTTATTTAAATATCTTTAAAATATTTTCTAATAAATTATATATGCTAATATGTGTTATTGGTTTTTCTTTTTATTGTTTTTTATTGTTACAAATGTTTACATTATATTTGGTGGAAAAAATGTTTAAATTAAATTTGGTGGAAATGATCATGTTGGAAGATGGAACTTAACTCTTTTGGTATGTATGTCAATTTTCTTTAATCACTACTTGTTTTATTTATCTAAAATGACATTTGTACATTTTATTTTAAATTTGTAGATATATTTTATTTAAAAAATTTAAATTTTAAATTCGACAAATGTTTTCTTTTGCAGGTATGAAGTGATCTATCTTAAAGCGATGACTTACATTCCAGAATTTTGGAGTTACATGTTTTAATCAAGAATCTTATTTTTTGTTATTAGACTAAAATGGTTGTGGAACCTATGTATTTGGCGGTGTAACTATGCAAACTTTCATTATATATATATATATATATATATATATATATATATATATATATATATATATATATATATGGAAAAAATATGAAATGGTAGCAATTTGAATAAGAACAAGGACAACATGTACACCAATATACGTCTAAATTTTGGAAGCAAGACAATAGGTTGGTATCTATTTGGAAGAGTAGATAGGTAGGTTGGTGGTGAAGTATCTTAGGGGACTATTTATCCATATCATAAGGAAATTATAGCTTATTAACATGAAAATAAAAAATGAGGTAAGAAAGAAAGTTCACTACATTAAGATTGAATTCAAGAAGAGGTAACCACATAATGGTAAAAGAAAAGAACAATAAGAACAAAGGAATAAGGATGGTAGCTGCAAACCAAAAGAGAAAATATTCCAGTATGAATTAGAAACATTGTGTTGTAAATGGGATCATAGATGAGAAGTATTCGAAATTTCATCCAAAATTGTGTCCAAAATGGTACAAATCCAAGAAGGGAGTAACTTCAATTATTAAGACAAAAGAAATTGAGGTAGAATTCACCTAAGATGTGGATGAAACCATGTCCTACACCACATTGCAATAACCAAGGGTGACTGAAAACATAAATGAACTATTCCAAATCAAAGTTCAACTGAAGGATGAGAAGGTAAATGTTGGGACAAAGGGAATATGCAAATGGGTATAGTTTCTTTACTACGATTCTCCTCCTCCAAATGGGACCCCTAACCCTTATTTTATAGGCTAGAATAATCTAGGTGTTTGGACCAACCCTCATCCATGCATGGCCGGAAGGTTCAGTTAACTCACCCAAAGCTGTGTGTTCTGTCGACAATGTTCCTTTTTTCGTGCTTTAATAGAGCAGGGCGCGTGCACCTTTATAAAAAGTGTTTTTAAGAAGAGTTGTTCAACAGTGCTTTGGAAAAGAAGGAATCTGAGATGGCCTTATGCCAGGTAAGCTTGTCTAGTGCAAATTAGGGTTATAACACCAATGACTACAACACATAAAAATTAAGAATGTGGATAATTGATTTGATAAGTATTTCCTAGGTAATTAAAAATACACAACATGCTTATGCAAGGATAAGGTGTATGGTTTCTCCCAAGCACCCAACAATTAGTGTATGTTAAGGAATGTTGATTCTTGAAAATGCATATTTTAGAAGCATAGTTTAGGAATGGAAGCAATGGTCAACATATTTAGTTCTTCTATCTTTCAGATGAACGGTCTAGAGCAGTCCATTCATTGTGGCCCTTAGAATGACTTGGAGTATATATATATATTACATAATGTTTCATTTATATAAAATGAAATATAATCAAGAATTCACCAAATGAAGCATTAAAATCATAAATCTCATCCATAAAAACAAACACAATAGACATAGAGATTACCATGGAGGAAACCTGAAGGAAAACACTAGGGAATATTCTCTCAACTGTAGAAATTTTTTTAATCAATGTTTTGATAATTACAATCGTGATAATCGAATTATGTTGGCTATGTTGAGTTTGTATGCCCCAAAATATCTAAGTAAACCATTTTGGTGTTTAAAAACTCAACTCGATAGATCACTAAAAATAGGTGTAAAGGAATGTGAGAAACTAAAGTTTAAATTTTAGAGAACTTGTACATTAGTTTTAGCTTTTTCTTGAATCTTACATCCAATGTGTTATTCTTTCCATGCTTGATATTGCATTTCCATGACCTATACTTCACTCCATTTCCATGTGTGTCTCTGTAACAACCCCATTCATCACGACAACATGCGTCGCATAAGAAGTGCTAATTTTTTTTCTTCTAAAGACGCAAAGTAATAACAAAGCAATTAATCAACACAACTTGACGACGAACACAACACATGCAATTCAGGCAATAGTCAACATAACGACCTGGCATACTAGCATATCATGTAGTTGGATGCAACATACTACAATCAATCAGGCAAAGAAATGAAACAATTACCCGCCTGTCCTACCCTGCAAGGTTAGGACCTCCAGGACACATAAGCAATGCTCAAGCCCAAGTTCCCATCGATTTTGAGCATTTAAGGTCTCAAGGCTGGCGACTGTTCTGAGAAACAAGGAGGTGTCTACATCCCACTAACACAATCGAGTCCAAACTAACTATGCTAAATCAACAATGTCAACGACCATCAATTTCATCAATCCATCAATCCTAATCCACAATTAAACATAGTGCAAGGGTAATCATTATCGTTATCAAACATACATCAACAAAAGTTAAGGGTGTAGTAGTAACAGTTATTAAATCGTTCATTTCTATCTACATGGCACAAGTAATCTAATACTGTATCAATCACACATTAACATTTTTCAAGGAACACTAGTAATCAAATCACTTAATTAGTCATAAATTAACATTATTCAAGGTGCACGATAAATTTATACTACAACACACATCCATTTAATAGGCTCCATAGCCACCTCTGAAGAATTTTAATAAAATTCCATGAAATTAACATCTCTCAATTAATTGACGCAACTCAGCCTATGAAGTGTTCCAACAAAAGTCCAGCTACGGATTCAAACATCACTTAAGGACTCACTCACTTCCAAGGGAATATTCCAACATAAATCACAACTCAAGTCAAGATAAATCAACTATGTTTATCTATTAACCTTCCATTTTTTCAAGGTATACATGGTATAAGGTAGTGAAGGGATAATACAAGGAATCAAGAGTGTGAATAACATGTAAACCAATGGCATGTCTTAACTTAATTAAGAGGTATAGTAAGAAGTCAATACCCTTCCCAAGGTTCAAAAATAAGATCCCAAGTTTCTAATAGAGATAAGATAGGTGTGTACAAAGGCACATACAACTCCAAAATGAGTAACAAGATTTCAATAGAAAATGCTTTTTGCATTTCTTTCTGCATTGTTGCATGACCAGTTGGATTTCAAAAATACATAAAGTCCATGATATCTATAGTTGAAGTTGTCATATAGGCATAATTGCAAAGGTTTTAAGCTTGAGCATTAGGCCCAGTTCCATGTGTCATCGAGATATGGACAGAAAATACTGATTTCAAGCATCAACGACTCCATGGTCAGCACATCAAAGCTCGGTTAGAGTCGCAAGGCAATAGTTGACAACAAAAACAAAAGGTGTGAAGGGGATAGCCCATGGGCCCAATCTCTAAATATTTATTTCAATTGACACATATCATTTAGAAGCAACCAAGAGCTAGATCACAATCATAAGCACCCAACGACCAAGTTCCAAGCCATGAGGGAGAATCCCATGAGGGCATGTATAATGGCACCATGCATCTTCCTCATTCACCATGGATTACAACAAAACACAATGAAGTCTAAGAAACGCTAAAATTGTCAAGCACAAAACTTATGTGTTAAATCAACTGGGATTTAAAACATAGGAGGCCTATAGGGGCACGATGTGAATTAAGCAGAAGTGAAAGAAGGTGTTTGTTCTGCTACATACTGCATGCAATTAATACTCATCCCTGAGGAGAGTCATCAATTACCCAGGATAAAGACACGACAACACTACTAGAAAAATCACGGAACTAGAATCAACAATGATGCCCATGCAATTAATCATCAACCCAAACAATGTCCATAACACATGCTATAATCAACGTTGGGAAAAACTAAGCTTAGAATACAGAGACCAATTCTCCAATGAGGAAGAAGGAAAATGCATTCCAATAAAACTCAACAGCAGGAAGGATTCCTAGGCAATCAAAATACATCTCAAGGGAGTCGGTACAAACTTCAAGGTAGTCCATTTGCAATCGGGGCAACAGGATGAAGTCCAGCCGAGCATTTTTGTTAAGATAACCAACTTCTGTTGTTTTATAACAAAAATTTTCCATTCAAATTCATAGCAGAAGATTCATTAACTTGCTTGCTCAGGTTATAATCTTCTAAGGGTCATATTATAAAGGAAAACGAAAATTTGCAACCGGTTTATAAAATGTCGTCGGTTGTTCATATTGTACATGATCTCATAGGGATTAATGGATTATGCAGAGTCTTTTTGTACGCTAATGGAAAGGAAGGTATAGAGAGGTGGGAAAAGAAAGACAATAAGTAAGTAAGATCATCAGGGTTTAAGATGATGGGTGAAAACAAACCGAATTTGCAGAGTGTAAATCAAAATAATCGCGGAGGCTAAGGAGGTAATAAATGCCTAGGAGAGAATTCCTTGCTTGGCAGAGGAATGAACCTACACTTATTATCCATGCACATCAAAGCATGACATTTGAATCTAAATCTTTAACACCGTAGTGAAAGACAGTCGATTTGGCTCCTAGCCGATAGCTCACGCATAGACTAATAACTTAAAGGATAAAGGGACGAAAGATAAAAACACAATTTTTCTTGGTATTAAAACAATAAAAAAAAATGCAGAGAAGTCATTTGCATTCAGAGTTTGGGTTTTCCATGGGAAATCAAATCAAAATTACAGTGAGCATAAGGCTAGGATAACTTTGAATTCTCTGATCATAAAATGATGGGCTCATCAAGACAAATTCGTTGAAATATAAAATGAAATATCTGGATAGTATTACGCTGAATAAAACATAAAATTTAACACAATAGAAGTACCTTAACTAAAGGCGCATGAACATAATTAAACTATGCTTCAACCAAATTCACAAGCGTAAATTGCTAGGACAAAAAATTAACTAAAATTTTAACACAATGACACACATGTGCTTTCGACGTTAGAGAGATGCATATAAGGAATTTAAATAACATTCAATACAAATATACACATGTGTACCGTATCCAAATGAGAATTATTTGAAGTCAGTGTCCCATGCATGCTCTGTCCAACTCCTGCTTTCCAACCGATGTGACCTCACCGGTACCTCCCAACCAACGCTAGGGGTACTCTTCTTCCCCTTGAGCCCCCCGAGCTGCAAAGGGGCCAAGAACACAATACCATAGAATTCTAGCACCCAACTCACATTTCAAGGTCAATCTACCACTCGTCACCCAATCTGGGTATCCCAACTCCCACAAGAGAAAGTTCAGTCAAGATGAAATTTGACAACGTAACGTTATGCAAGCAAGATGTGATCCATACTCCTCCTCTACCATCCTTTTTATAGAGTTTTCAAGTGATTAGTTTCCCAAACCCTCATTATATTCCTTTTTCATTTATTTAATTATTAAAAATCTCCCCCGTACACATGTTGGTCGATCCCCTAGTTGCATCAGAAAATCAATTTATTAATTAATTAAATTTTCCTATTTCCCTCACCCACCTAAAAGCGTTCCTAAAAATGCTCCTCGGTGTCCCAATATTCCCTTACAATTCTTACAACTTACTTAATTCCTAGTTGAGTTCATAAATAGAAAGTTCCAAAGGCTATATTCCTTACTAAGTTAGGCATTCCCCTTTTTCCTTAAGTTTCCCCTTTTCTTTAACTTTTCCCCGTTTTCTTAAAGTTTCCCTTTTTATTTAAGTTTCCCCCTTTTATTTTTAACTAAAAATCAAATTTAGCAAGTGTAGAAAAACAACCATTTACCCTTCTAATAAATTTAATCCTCCAATATAATTTTTAGTTTAATAATTAAAGTTTGAATTTATTTACCCCCTTCTTGTTATATGTCTAATTATTTTTGTTCAGAGGTTCTACTTAGACCTAAGTTTTAAATTCAGTAGGCTTGGTGACAGTTCTTAAGGGAAAATTTGTTATTAAACTTACTCATCACTTTATTCATTTTAAGTTCGAACAGGCTCTAAGGAGGCATAGTTTTCTAGGCAGTAGGTTTATTAACTTACCAGTTAAAATCACGACGTGCCCTCCAGGACACACTACGTGCTCCAAGGGTGCCACTTGCCTCTTTCCATTTTATTTGCACGACATGCCCTTCAAGACGCACTACATGCTCCAAGGGTGACACTAGCCTCTTGACTAAATTTGGTAGATGTCAAACCCTTGGAGTCAATACTCCGTAAGGTGATATTTTGGGAGACTAAGGGCCTCTAAGGAATAAGGACCCTGCCTTATTGCGCACCCCTTACAATCATCGTGAGTGACTGTCACAATCTTCCCTCACGACATCATGGGTCTCTCGAACTAGGTAATCATTAACCTACAGTTCGCTCCATGACAGGAGTACTATTAGGCTGTGGCAGGGTTGCTGCCAAACCTCTCCCTCAATGTCTCTGGTTGTCGTGTGTGACCCCTCTACTCCAAATGTGAGTTTGGTCGGCAAGATATCGTCAACTTGAATCCATCAACGAATCATGTCATCAATAATAGTCAACATCATAACATCTAATCATATGTACATATGTCACATCAACAAAATTCAACCCTAACAGTCCACTCCCTGACTCGATCCAGACTCCACGAAGTTTCATTGATGCCTCGACATCCTCAGCATCCAGAGTCCTACACACTCAGGAGAACCTAGTCAATGTAAATACAACAAAAATAACATAACATCAAATCCACAATGTCTCATAATCATAGTCAAAACAACCAATAGTATAACGACCCTGATCACTAGCATGCAAGTGTCCTCAAAGAATAAGTCCGCTCAGTGCACGCAAGAGAAGGATATAACATACACCCCCTCTTTTTTTAAATTTCGTCCCGAAGTTTCATAGTATGTAAGTGCCAAAATAAAGTGTATCACAATATCATATATCTAACTATCAAACAAAAATGGGAACTACTGACACATATCATATGCGTCCTCCCCGGTCATCGAGTGTGGACTATAGTTGTCCCACTGGACCTTGACATGATCTACTGTTCGAAGTCGTAGCCATACAATGCGATGGTATAGGAGGTAGATTGGCTCCATCGTGAGAGCACCCTCATCCAATACCTACAAGGAACTCATGTCAATAACATGTGTAGGATCACTAACATAATGTATCAAAACAAATATGTGAAAAACCTCGTGCATACGCCTCAAATAATCAAGAAAGGCTAGTCGATAGGCCACCGACCCCTTCCTTTCCACAATATCAAAGGGTCCCATGAACCTAGGAGAGAGTTTAGTACCCATTCCAAACTGGATCAAAATATTATGCGGTTTCACCTGCAAGAAGACTCGATCGCCAACTTCATAACTAAGATTAACATGGTGCGCATCGACATAACTCTTCTGCTGATCCTGCGCTTCCTTTATCCTTTGTCTTTTGTTTTTCATTTGGTATTCCATTTCTTGGATCATTTCAAGTCCCACTAGGACCCCATCCTCAAGCCGATACCAACTCAAAGGAGTCTGACACGGTCGCCTATAAAGAAACTCGAAAGGTGCATCTTAATGGTGCTTTGATAACTGTTGTTGTATGTGAATTTTACAGTGGAAAGAATTCTTCCCAATGCTTTTGTTGGTCCATCATGTACATACACAACATGTTTTCCAAGATTTGGTTTGTTCACTTGGTCTGCTCATCTGTTTCTGGGTAATATGCGGTACTAAAGTTGAGTTGGGTTCCCAAGGCCTCTTGGAAACTAGTCCAAAATCGTCCTATAAACACTGATCCTCTATCGGATATAATCCTTTTAGGCATGCCATGAAACCTCACTATCTTGCTAATGAAAACTCTAGCCATGTTAGGTTCCTAATATGTCGTACGCACATGAATAAAATGATCACTCTTCTTCAGAGTGTCGACTACCACAAAAATCGAGTCATTAATCCTTGCCGTCAGTGGCAATCCAACAATGAAATCAATCGAAATGACTTCCCATTTCGATTCCGGAATAGCGTGTGGTTGTATTAATCTTGTCAGATGTCTATGTTCAGCCTTCACCTGATGACATTCTAGACATCTTTCCATGTATTTGCCTATGTCGTCCTTCATTCCTTTCCATAAGAATAAGGATTTAAGGTCTTCTCTCATCTTCATGACTCCTGGGTGAGCCATGTACACTTCTCTACGAGCCTCATTTAGGATCAAACTCCTCAACTCGTCGTTGGGCGGTACGTCAATTCAATTTTTAAATCTCAATAATCCGTCGTTTTCCAACATAAATCATTCAAATTTTGATACCATCATTGTGTTTTGTCCAATAAAATCCTTGATCTCTTTGTACCAGTCATCGTCGCGTTGTAAAGTTAGAATCATTTCATGTAGATTCGTCTGAAGAGGAATCACCAAAATATGCGCAGTCTCTGACTCAACGCATCAACCACTCTGTTCACTATTCCTTTAATGTAAATAATCTCAAAATCAAACTCGCTAAGAAATTCCAACCAACGTCGTTGTCGTGCGTTCAAGTCGATTTGCATAAAGATGTGTTGTAGACCATAGTGGTACATTTTTAGTTCAAATTTTCATCCAATAAGTTAGTGTCTCCAAACTCTCAAGGTATAAACAATGGCTAACAACTCCAAATCATGCGTCACATAGTTCTCCTCATGCCTTCTCAACTTTCTCGAGATGTAAGCGATCACTTGACCGTCTTGCATAAAGACTCCACCTAAGCCTTCCTTGGATGCGTCAATGCATACTAGGAAGTCCTTGTCCATGTCAGGGACCTTTATTATTGGTTCTATTGTCAACATCTCCTTGAGCCTCCGAAATGCCTCCGCGCATTTCTTGGTCCAAACAAACTTCTTCTTCTTCTTCTTCTGCAATTTCGTAATCGGATTTTCTTTCTTCGAAAATCCCTCGACGAACCATCAATAGTATATCACTAAAACCATGAAGCTACACACTTCTGGGACATTCATAGGTGCGGGCCATTCCATAATAGCCCCAACCTTTGCTGGATCTACAATGATAACTTCGTCGGAGATGACATGCCCTAAGTAGTGAATATTCGACTGATAAAACAAACATTTAGACAGTTCCCATACAATTTGTTCCCTCATAGACATTGTAGCACCAAGTGCAAGTGGTCATCATGCTCCTCCATCATCCGAGACTATATCAAAATATTGTCAATGAATACTTGGACGAACTTGTCCAAGTATTCACGAAACACCCCATTCATCAAACTCATAAATACCCCTGGGGTGTTCGTTAGTCCAAACGGTAAAACAATAAACTCATAATGTCCAAACCTTGTCTTAAAGCAGGTCTTAGGGATTTCATCCTCTTTGATCTATAACTAGTGATACCCTAATCTTAAGTCGATCTTTGAAAACATCGTCGCACCCTTCATCTGATCAAACAGATCATCAATCCTTGGGAGAAGATGTTGATTCTTGATCGTTGCCTTGTTCAATTGAAAATATTCAATGCAGAGTCTCCATGACCCATCCTTCTTATGAATGAAAATAACAGGTGCACCCCATGGTGACACACTTGGGCGTATAAGTCCTAGGTCTAGCAACTCCTTCAGTTGCATTTTCAACTCCTATAACTCTGGGGTCAACATACAATAAGGCATTCTTCCTATCGGTTAAGTTCCCAGTTTTAGGTCGATGGGAAATTCCAATTCCCTCTCTAGCGGAATCCCAGGTAACTCCTCAGGGAAGACATCTTCAAATTCTCACACCACTGGAAGGTTTTCTAGAACTTCCACTACGCCCTTATCGTTTAATGCAAGGATCACATAAAGCTTACATCCCTTGCGCATGATCTTCTGTAGCTACAAGGAAGAGATGAACCTAAGGGGGACTCCCTGGTTATGACCTACAATCACGCGTCTCTATCCCTCACCATCGACCGAGGTCAACCATTTTGTCTTACAGTCGAGTATCGCATCATGCGATTCCAACCAGTCCATACCGATCATGACGTCATAAGACCCTAAGGTTGTGACGTACAGTTTTTCCCTAGTGACAAAATATCCTAGGTTAAGGCTACAACCTGTAACCTTCCCACCAACCTTCTATTTGGCTCCCGAAGCCATTTCTACAAAGCTAAACTTGTCATGTTCGATTGCCTTTACCTTAATTCTTTTTAGCACTGCACTAGAAATAAAGCTCTCGGTAGCACCTAGATCTATCAAAATACTAAGGGTCTAGTCAACAATGGTACCTGACATCTTGAGCACAATCGACTGGTGCTCTTCCTAGCAATTATTCACTACTGCATGAATCTGATGGGCCTTGCCCAAATCTCCTATGGTAGTGGGTCTAACTGATCGATATGCCCTAGTCCTCTCCACTGGGCAGTCATGATGGTAATGTGTCTCTCCACATGTCCAACACCCTTTCTTTGTTCTAGTACTCCTGGTACTCGAAGTAGAAGCTAACGACCCACCGGCCTGAAACTCTAGTATATTATACTAAACATACCTAAACTGTTGTTGTTGGGATCGACGATGCTGGTGGTGTAGTGGTCCTCGGTAAGGAGTCCGTTGCTGAGGGGTTGTTCATTGAGGTGTAGTGAAAGTGGATCTTCTCTAGAAGCCACGATATCCTGGTGAATTTCTAACTGGTGTTTGATGTTGCTGCGCACGAGATGACACTTGCCCCGCTGGTCTCGCTGGAGTCCTAATCTGACACCCGTTGATAAGCTCCTCCTCTCCTATGAGGGATTTTGGAACATCATCATGTAAGGTTTGAGGCATCAGAATCCTAACCTTTGTATGAATGATGACATTAAGGCCAAAAACGAACTTGTTGACCTTAAGTTTCTTGGTATTCAGGTAGGGAGCATATCGAAGAAGCTCCATGAAATGGGCCTCGTACTTGGGCACCATTCGACCACCCTATCACAAGGTGTTGAACTTGTTGAGATGATGCTTAATGAATTCCTCAGATAGATACCTCTCTCAGAACTATTCCTCGAACAATTCCCATGACACATCTTCGACGACCATGTACAATTGCGGCAGGAGCATCTTCCACCACAGAAGAGCGCTCCCCTTCAGTTGAAATACCACCATGCAAAACTTCATGTTGGAGGTATATTTTCGAAGTGAAAAGCACATTTCCATATTCTCCAAACATGCCTCGGTGGCTGCGCCGTCTGGGGCACCAAAGAACTCGGGAAATTTGACCTTCTCGAGTTCGCGGTGAATGCTACCAGTACGGACCATAGCACGCGGTGGACCCTTAGGGGGTGCCATCCTCTTGGCCTCATCTCTTTCCAAACAGTTGATCAGTGCCTCAGACATCCTATGAAAGGACCTCATTATCCCAACCATATCACCCACAACTATCTGTTCTTGCCCGACAACTTGTTCATCTACCCCGAGGTTTGAACCCTCAGGTGTGGATGCTATTGGGGGCATCTCACCTCCTCCCTAGAACCCCATCATCTACCTCTGCGATGTTCTCTAACCATGATTACTGAATCCGAATACAAATCAATTTTTAATTAGCGACATTATAATCAAATATCTAACCAAAGGAAGCCGTAGTGATCCCAAGTCGTGGGTCAAACCAGCTCTGATACCATATGTAACAACCCCATTCATCATGACAACATGCGTTGCATAACAAGTGCTATTTTTTTTTTTCCTAAAGCCAGAAAGTAATAAGGACACAATTAATCAACACAACTTAACGATGAACACAACGCATGCAATTCAGGAAATAGTCAACATAACGGCCTGACATAATAGCACATCATGCAGCTGGATGCAACATACTACAATCAATTAGACGAAGAAATGAAACGACTACCCTCCCATCCTACCCAGCAAGGTTAGGACCTCCAGGACACATAAGAAACCCTCAAGCCTAGGTTCCCATCGATTTTGAGAATTTAAGGCCTCAAGGATGGTGACTGTTCCGAGGAACAAGGAGGTGTCTACATCCCACTAACACAATCAAGTACAAACTAACTATGCTAAATCAACAATGTCAACGATCATCAATTTCATCAATCCATCAATCCTAATCCACAATTAAACATGGCACAATGGTAATCATTATTGGTATCAAACATACATCAACAAAAGTTAACAGAGTAGTAGTAACGTTTATTAAATCGATAATTTCTATCTACATGGCACAAGTAATCTAATACTGTATCAATCACACATTAACGTTTTTCAAGGCACGCTAGTAATCGAATCACTTAATTAGTCATAAATTAACATTATTCAAGGTGCACGATAAAGTTATACTACAACACACACCCATTTAATAGGCTCCATAGCCACCTCTGAAGCATTTTAATAAAATTCCATGAAATTAACATCTTTCAATTAATTGACGCAACTCCGCCTATGAAGTGTTCCAACAAAAGTCCAACTACGGAATCAAACATCACTTAAGGACTCACTTACCACCTAGGGAATATTCCAACATAAATCACAACTCAAGTCGAGATAAATCAACTATGCTTATCCATTAACCTTCCATTTTGCAAGGTATACAAGGTGTAAGGTAGTGAAGGGTTAATACAAGGAATGAAGAGTGTGAATAACATGTAAACCAATGGCATGTCTTACCTTAATTAAGAGGTACAGTAAGAAATCAATACCCTTCCCAAGGTTCAAAAGTAAGATTCCAACTTTCTAATAAAGATAAGATAGGTGTGCTCCAAGGCACAGACAACTCCAAAATGAGTAACAAGATTTCAATAGAAAATGTATTTTGCATTCCTTTCTGCATTGCTGCGTGACAAGTTGGATTTCAAAAATACATAAAATCCATGATATCTATAGTTGAAGTTGTCATATAGGAATAATCGTAAAGGTTTTAAGCTTGAGCATCACGCCTAGTTCCATGTTTCATCGAGAGATGGAAAAAAAATATTGAGTTCAAGAATCAACGACTCCATGGTCAACACATCAAAGCTCGGTTCGAGTCGTAAGGCAATAGTTGACAACACAAGCACAAGGTGCGAAGGGGATAGCCCATGGGCCCAATCTCTAAATCTTTATTTCAATCAACACATATCATTTAGAAGAAACCAAGAGCTATATCAAAATCATAAGCTCCCAACGACAAAGTGCCAAGCCATGAGGGAGAATCCCACGAGGGCATGTATAATGGCACCACGCATCTTGCTCATTCACCACAGATTACAACAAAACACAATGAAGTCTAAGAAACACTAAAATCATCAAGAAGAGAACTTTTGTGTTAAATCAGATAGGATTTAAAACATAGGAGGCCTATAGGGACATGGTGTCAATCAATAAGGAGTGAAAGAAGGTGTTTTTTCTCCTACATAATGCATGCAATTAATACTCATCCCCAAGGAGAGTCATCAATTGCCCAGGATAAATACATGACAACACTACTGGAAAAATCACGAAACCAGAATCGACAATGACGCCCATGCAATTAATCATCAACTCGGACAATGTCCATAACACATGCTATAAGCAATGCTAGGAAAAATGAAGCTTAGAACACAGAGACCAATTCTCCGATGAGGACGAAGGAAAATGCATTCCAATAAAATGCAGTAGCAGGAAGGATTCCTAGGCAATCAAAATACATCTCGAGGGAGTTAGTACAAACTTCGTGGAAGTCCATTTTCAATCGGGGCAATAGGACGAAGTCCAGCCAAGCATCTCTGTTAATATAACCAGTGTTTGTTGTTTTAGAACGCAAAGTTTCCATTCAAATTCATAGCAGAAGATTCTTTAACTTTCTTTCTCAGGTTATAATCTTCTAAGGGTCATATTATAAAGGCAAACGAAAATTTCCAACCGGTTTATAAAATGTCGTCGGTTTTGCATATTGTACATAATCTCATAGGGATTAATGGATTATATGGAGTCTTTTTGTACGCTAATATAAAGGAAGGTGCAAAGAGGTGGGAAAACAAAGACAAGAAGTAAGTAAGATCGTTAGGGTTTAAGATGCTGGGTAAAAAAAATTTGAATTTGCAGAGTGTAAATTACAATAATCACAAAGGCTAAGGAGGGAATAAACGTCTAGGAGAGAATTCCTTGTTGGGAAGAAGAATGATCCTACACTTATTATCCATGCACAAGAAATCAGGGCATTTGAATCTAAATCTTTAACACGGGAGTGAAAGACTGTCGGTTCGACTCTTGACCGACTACTGAGGCACAGACTAATAACTTAAAGGATAAAGGAACGGAAGATAAAAACACAATTTTTCTTGGTATTAAAAAAATAAAACAAACGTAGAGAAGTCATTTTCATTCAGAGTTTGGGTTCGCCATGGGAAATCAAATCAAAAGTACAGTGAGCATAAGGCTGGGATAACTTTAAATTCTTTGATCATAAAACGTTGGGCTCATCAAGACAAATTCATTGAAAGATAAAAATGAAAGCTCTGGATAGTATTACGCTGAATAAAACATAAAATTTAACACAATAGAAGTACCTTAACTAAAGGCATAGGAACATAATTAAGCTACCCTTCAACCAAATTTCACAAGTGTAAATTGTCAGGACAAAAAATTAGCTAAAATTTTAACACAGTGACGCACGCGTGCTTTCGACGTTAGATATATGCATATAGGGAATTTAACTACCATTCAATACAAATATACACTTTTGTACCATAGCCAAATGTGAATGCTCCAAAGTCGTTGTCTTGCGCGCGCTTCGTACAGCTCCTACTTGCCAACTGATGTGACCTCACCGATACCTCCCAGCTAACGCTAGGGGTACTCTTCTCTCCCCTAAGCCCCCCAAGACGCAAAGGGGGCACACACACAATACCATAGAATGATAACACCCAGCTCGCCTCGCAAGGTCTAGCTACCAGTCTTCAACCGAGCTGGGTATCCCAACTCCCACAAGAGAAAGTTCAGTCAAGATGAATTTCGGCAACATAACGTTACACAAGCTAGATGTGATCCATAATCCTCCTCTACCATCCTTTTTATAGATTTTTCAAGTAATTAGTTTCCCAAACCCTCATTAGATTCCTTTTTCATTTATTTAATTACGAAAAACCTCCCCCGTACACATGCCATCTGATCCCCTAGTTGCTCCAGAAAATCAATTTATTAATTAATTAAATTTTCCTATTTCACTCACCCACCTAAAAGCGTTCTTAAAAATGCTCCTTGGTGTCCCAATATTCCCTTACAATTCTTAAATGACTTACACCTTACTTATTCCTAGTTGAGTTCATAAATAGAAAGTTCCAAAGGCTAGATTCCTTACTAAGTTAGACATTCCCCTTTTCCCTTAAGTTTCCCCTTTTCTTTAAGTTTCCATTTTCTTTAAGTTTCCCCCTTTTTCTTAAAGTTTCCCTTTTTTTTAAGTTTCCCCCTTTTATTTTTAACTAAAAAACAGATTTAGCAAGTGTAGAAAAACAACCATTTACCCTTTTAATAAATTTAATCCTCCAATATAATTTTTACTTTAATAATTAAAGTTTGAATTTCTTTACCCCCTTCTTGTTATTTGTCTAATTATTTTTGTTCAGAGGTTCTACTTAGACCTAGGTTTTAAATTTACTAGGCTTGGAGACAGTTCTTAAGGGAAAATTTATTATTAAAATTACTCATCACTTCATTCATTTTAAGTTCGACCAGGTCCTAAGGAGGCATATTTTTCTAGGTACTAGGTTTATTAACTTACCATTTAAAACCGTGGCGTGCCCTTCAGGACGTACTACGTGCTCCAAGGGTGCCACTCGCCTCTTTCCATTTTCGTTGCACGGCGTGCCCTTCAAGACACACTACGTTCTCCAAGGGTGCCACTCTCCTCTTGAATAAATTTGGTAGATGTCAAGCCCCTAGAGTCAATACTTCATTCGGTGATCTTGTGGGAGACTAAGGGCTTCTAAGGAATAAGGACCCTGCCTTATTGTGTGCCCCTTAAAATCATCATGAATGACTATCACAGTCTTCCCTCACAACATCATGGTTCTCTAGAAATAGGTATTCATTAGCCTACAGTTAGAGCCACGAAGGGAGTGCTAGTAGGTTGTGGTAGGGTTGCTGCCACACCTCTCCCTCAATGTCTCTAGTTGTTGTGCGTGACCCCTCTACTCCAAATGTGAGTCTGGTCGAAAAACTATCATCAGCTTGCATCCATCAATGAATCATGTTAGCAATAATAATCAATATCATAACATCTAATAGTATGTACATATGTCACATCAAAAACATTCAACCCTAACATTCCACTCCCTAACTCGATTCAGAGTCCATGAAGTTTCATTGATGCCTCAACATTCTCAACGTCTAGAGTCCTGCACACTTAGGAGAGCCCAATCAATAGCACCTGTCGATGTAAATACAACAAAAATAACATAACATCAAATACACAATGTCTCATAATCATAATAAAAACAACCAATAGTATAACGACCTGAATCACTTGCACGCAAGTGTCCTCAAGGAATAAGTCTTCTTAGTGCACGTAACAGCCGCATGTTACAGTCTTGTTATCCCCGATTTCTAGGGATAACTAGGAGATCATGTCTCGAGGCCCACAGGTCCTAGACATGGAGTATCGAGAGAAGTATTGACCTGAGCATGGCCCTGGAGGGCCCATCTTTCTTCTCTTTCATCAGACTTGTCCTGTCAGCAGCAACAACATCCATCACCTTCGGCTTGGACTTGTATCAGAGAAGACTCTTGCTCCATGAGGTAATTGGTCTAGGTATCATGGTATGTGTCATATTTGATCATTATAACCTTTAGATATGTGCATCAAATTCCTTTTATTTCTGACAACTGCTTGGATCTTACATTAACCTGCTTGACCAGGGTTGGGGGGATTGACAGGGTACCCTAGCAAGCTTGTACCCATAGGTTTTTGTTTTCCACTAGGGGGAATTTTGAAGGGCCATCGTCTTCTCCCATCATATCATCACTCTTACATCTTATCTCCCACTCATCTTCCCCATTCCCTTAGTCCGGACATTAGGATGATCTGTTTGTAGGGTTACACCTTATCTCGTGGGAAGAAGGGGCTAAAGGCCCAGAAGGTAAAAGCAACTGGTAAAAGATAAAAGCCATAAAAAATGAGACCTAGAGATACTTCACCTAAGGATCCCCGAGAAGGCAATAAAAAGCCTCTCAGCAAGAAATAAGAGGGACCCGAAGAAAAATAACAAAACAAGACCTAGCCAAGAGGATGGGGGGTCTCATCACAAGACAACCCATTATGTTCATGGGTACCTAGCAATATGACATTGCCATTATCTAGTTACCACGCCAGGGAAGTGAAATTTGGTTGCATGGCCAAGGGAAAGGGTGTCTCATCATGAACTAGCCTTATCATTTCTATGAAAGTGCTTGTGGGTAACACTGTCAACTCTGGTCACCACGCCAAGGAAGTGTCCTCTAGTTAGTCCTTGAAATAAATAAAAGAAATAATAAAGGCAATAAAGGGCTTGGAAAGAATTTCATCCATGACGGGTACAACTCACCTTCTACAAAGGCATCCACAGGTAATATCACCCCTGTCTTTCACCCTACCCATATGTCTGGACATCCCTTGACCACATCACCTCGTGTTACATGGATTGGATGATATCCTCTGGAAAATTTCATTCTCTTATGGATGCTGGCCCAATAAGGCATTTTGTCTTTTTCTTTGGCTTTGTATAGTAGGTCATTGTAATGTCTTTGAGATATCGGATGATATATCAGGGGTTTTATGCATGAATTTGATAAAATTAATGATGAAATGTGATTGACATTGCTATGATCCCTATGACTAATGAGCCCATGGAGGGCAAAGTTTTTGATGTGTAGGACCACATCCGACGGACAGGTACCAATTGGACTGGTACACATGGGGAGATGATTAGTTCGGACCTCCATGGGGCTGAAGAGCCCATCAGATGGTTGTTGGGACCCCGTCAGGGGCAGAGACAGGACAATGATTTGATGAGCCCTTTGCACATGAGAAGAAGAAGGACGTTCCACCCAGGACACTTTGGCTGAGCCCAACCCAAGGGGGTTGACCCACTTCAGATGGAACGTTTTCCTTTTGATGGACAGGACGTCACCCAGGAGGCTTGGACGTCATCTTGAGCGTGTGGCAATTTGATAGGATGGTTAGCACGTGTGGCAGCTTGGAGGAGCCCAAAAAGGGCTAACGTCTGACTACTGGATGCTGGACTAGCCCCAAAAAGGCCCATCATCTCCCTCAGAAGGGCTTGACATCTCACTTTTTGCTCATTTTTGTCATTTACTTAACAGTTAATGTAAAAACAATATGATTTTGGTTTGTAGCCTTGTCGGCTATTTTTAATGACCTAATTTTAATTAAAAGTTCATGATACACTATATATTGAGGATGTTTTTCCCTCATTTGAACATAACACAACAACTCACACTTGGAGGTCTTATTTTTGTGCCCTAGTTTGGGTATTTGGTCTTTTAAAGGAGGCGCACTTGTTGATGGAAGGCTTTTCTTGGCATATTTTGGCATTTCTCTTGAGGAAGGTTTACAACTAGGGTTTGCACATGCTTTTCTTCATGATATGTAAGTGTTTTTCCTGCAAAAATTCTTGATTGAATGGTTGTACGTTAGTATTCTTGCATTTACTTATAAATTTGTTGATCTTAAAACCCTAGGTGACAACCACACAAGTAGGTCCTTGTCTGATGTCCCCTTAGAGAGAAATTTTCATCCATTAAAGAAGGAAGAAAGAGCCTAGCCTTTGATACACTCTTCTCACTTCTTCCCTTAAGCTAGCTTTGATTTTAAAGGTTAAAAGGAGGGTGACGTCCTAGGCCTAGGTTTCTACACCTAGGGTCGTCCATCTTCTAGGGTTTTAGTGATAGATCCTTGCCATTGCAACACTCTCCCTCATTAAATCCTCTTGTTTTAAATCTTTTCTTTTGCTAGCCGTTTTGCCAAGTTTGACCTAAAGAATGAGGAAAGAGCACGAGGCCTTGCTTAAGCAACACCAGAGTGAGCCTCTTTCCCCTAGGGTTTTGATTCTAGGGCCCTGCCATTGCAACACTCTAGAACCCTTCCCTCTTGTCTTTATCCTATTACTCCTTCAACCTTGCGTCC
>ML777110.1:543772-562788 GCA_009831015.1 Picea engelmannii
AAACCCTAACTAACTAAGCTAACCCTAACTAGGTTGACGTCATAGTTGGTTATTCCATCTTGACGTAGCAAACATTGATAATAAGCAATTAGATGATGGTTAAAGGCATTTATTGAGTAAATGATTGATTGGATATATTGTTTGCTACATCATCTCAATAGTTATTGATGAATTGATACTTCTACATTGCTATATTGACAAAATGTTGATCGCATTAATATCTGTTGTTTCATTGCTTATACATAATTGTCACATAGTCACATGAAGTACTAACCCACTGATTTATAGCCTACATACATATTGTATTGCTGTTGTCTTGTTCCAGGTAGGTGTTTTCATTTGGGCATACACTTCATTTATTGGTTGATTAGCTGGACTTTCTGACCTTGGTGGTAACCTGTGAGGAGGAGCTTTTCCCTTGACTTTTATAATTTAACCTCTGCAAAACCCAAGGTTACTGGGGACATCTCGCATGGGTTAACCTCCCTAAATAGAAAGAACCTACCCATTGAGGTGACATTGGGTGGGGAAGGTTCATGTTACACCAGTTTGGCCTCAATCCTCTAGCCTTTAGACTTAGCTACAAACTGTGCGATAACATTTTGGCGCCGTTGTCGGGGAACACTGAGTCAATTCTCCTCATATGACACTTTTCGGTAAGCCTTGCCTCAGAGCCTTATCTTACAAGCTTACCTGGCGACTCCATTAGGGTGTTTTTCCTTTTTCTTTGATAGTTTCAAGCAAATTATCTGGCGACTCCACTAATTTTCTCAGCGTGCCACCTTACTTTATATAATACTTCCAAGTTATGGGATCATGGCACACTGGGAACAAATGTATCTGAGTATTGATTTCAGAAGTTTTCAAGTATACCCAAATCACTTCGATACAAAATGGCTAAACAACTCTCAAACGTTTTTGGGCCTCCCAACTCCTCACATCGTAATTTTTTTTGAGTATTTGGACGAGATAAAGTTGGGAGGGGAGGATGCTCTTGTAAAATTGTTCTTACTCACTCTGCCATCCTACTTACAAAATCATTTTAAGAGTTGTTGCAAGGAAAAGGGTATATCATCTTTTATACACCTCATCAGTAGGTTTATAGACCTTACTAATCCAGATTGCTAAACATATGAAGATGTCCTTCAAAACCTCATGGTAACCTTAAACCACAAAGGATTCACCACTGAGATTGTAGAATATCTCAGGAAAACGTATCATGATCAATATCAAGAATCCTTTGATATAAGAGACGCGGTTTATGAAGATCATTATCAACCCCTTGAAGAGGGGAAATACCTCTTCAATAGTCCAATAGAATGCAACAAAGATATAACTATAGATGTGAATTATGAGGATGACGCACCTATAACCGCTCCTCAATCTGATGAAGCTCTCCAAGATTATGTCCCTCTTGCACAAGATGAACAGAATAAGGTAAGTCATTTTCCTTTCCAGTTCTTTGATGATACCTTGTTCTATGACTTAGAGAGTGAAGAAGAAATGGAACCCTTGGACAAGACAGATCCCCTATGTCTCAAGATTGAATATGTAGAGGCAGATCTTACACCTAATGAAGCTATCCAAATACTTGAGTCTCTTGCACAGAAAGGATTAAGCGAGGTAAATTATTCCCCCTTCCAAGTTTTCAGTGGTTCTTTACCTTATGACACAGAGAGTACAGAAGTATTGGATGTTTTGACTCCTCCATGTTATGATACTGATACTGACATAGCTGATTTTGACGAGTTCATACATGTTGGGAGACATAGGTGGGATGTAGTTAGTTATGATATGGATCCCATCTATGACATAAAGAGTCATCTCCGAGTGTTTCCTTTTCAATTATCACAACAAGCTCTTGACCAGTGGCAACAGGGAGATGAGATTTTTACTGAATCTCCGCAAACACCCAAGGTTGACCAAGTACAATATTTGCTTAATGATTTTTGGTCTTACCTCGAGGCCTTTGATGAGTACTCCTCCGAGCACTTAGATTTACCCTATGAACATGACTACCAACCGCCACTATGCTCGGATTTTGATAGGAGTAAAAACATTGTTTGCCTAAAGAAGGATTCTCATGACCTTTTTCTCCAACTCCCTATTATTACTTTGTTGTGCTTTTCCATTAAAGGTGTAGTTGAGAAGTATATTTTTAATGTTGAGTTTCCTCTTAGGAAAACCCTAGACTCCAAGGGTTGGTTGGGTATTGCAAGTTTGAGTCAGTTATCCTAGTTTTTCGACTTTCCCTTGATAGCTTTCCAGTCATCTGTTAGATCTTTTTCGATCCCTCCCTTGACTTCAGAGCGTGAGGATGTCCTAGGTAGCCAGTTTGCAGGCCCTTTGAGTCAGTTTTCTGAACCTCTCTTTTTTCATGACCTTTTCTTGAAGTGGATTGAGTACTTTCCTCAAAGATGAACTTGGCAGGATTTTATCCCTCCCACCCGCCTCCATGAGTTAGACTTTGAGATTTCCGATGATATGATATACATTATAACGCATGACATTTTTGTGCTTGATTTATCACTATTTTGGTTTATGATGAAGCACAAAGGCAGGTATCATGGGACATTATTGGATTGGCTTCATTGGTTGTTTGACTACACTAACATCCAGCCAATAGGTAAGTACATGTAAGTATTTCACTTTATATTCGCATTTATGATTACTTTATTTATATATATGTCTATATATGCGGGGTGGAAATACCACCCCATCTTTGTTACTAATCCCTTATCGAGTTGAGCAGGTCTGTAGGTTATGCCAGAGATGCTGAGGTTCTCATGCGCTCTACGGTGAGCACATGTGCCCGAGTTGGAGCCAGATGTTATCCCCGATTTCTAGGGATAACTACGAGATCATGTCTTGAGGCCCACAGGTCCTAAACATGGAGTACCGAGAGAAGAATTGACTTGATCATGTCCCTGGAGGGCCCATCTTTCTTCTCTTTCATCAAACTTGTCCTGTTAGCAGCAACAACATCCATCACCTTCGGCTTGGACTTGTATCGGAGAAGACTCTTGATCCATGGGGTAATTGGTCCAGGTATCATGGTATGTGTCATATTTGATCATTATAACCTTTAGATATGTGCATCAAATTCCTTTTATTTCTGACAACTGCTTGGATCTTACATTAACCCGCTTGACCAGGGTTGGGGGGATTGATAGGGTACCCTAGCAATCTTGTACCCATAGGTTTTTATTTTCCACCAGTGGTAATTTTGAAGGGCCATCGTCTGCTCCCATCATATCATCACTCTTACATCTGATATCCCACTCATCTTCCCCATTCCCTTAGTCCGGACATTAGGATTATCTGTTTGCAGGGTTAGACCTTATCTCATGGGAAGAAGGGGCTAAAGGCCCAGAAGGTAAAAGCAGCTGGTAAAAGATAAAAGCCATAAAAAATGAGACCTAGAGATACTTCGCCCAGGGATCCCCGAGAAGGCAATAAAAAGTCTCTCAGCAAGAAATAAGAGGGACCCGAAGAAAAATAACAAAACAACACCTAGCCAAGAGGATGGGTGGTCTCATCACGAGCCAGCCCATTATGTTCATGGGTACCTAGTAGTGTGACATTTCCATTACTTGGTTACCACGCCAAGGCAGTGACCTTTGGTTGCATGGCCAAGGGAAAGGGGATCTCATCACGAGCCAGCCTTATCATTTCTGTGAAAGTGCTTGTGGGTAACACTGTCAACTCTGGTCACCATGCCAAGGCAGTGTCCTCTAGTTAGTCCTTGAAATAAATAATAAAAAACAATAAAGAAAAGAAATAATAAAGGCAATAAAGGGCTTGGAAAGAATTGCATCCATGATGGGTACAACTCACCTTCTACAAAGGCACCCACATGTAATATCACCCCAGTCTTTCACTCTACCCGTATGTCTGGACATCCCTTGACCACATCACCTCGTGTTACATGGCTTGGATGATATCCTCTGGAAACTTTCCTTCTCTTATGGATGTTGGCCCAATAAGGCATTTTGTCTTTTTCTTCGGCTTTGTATAGTACTTCATTGTAATGTCTTTGAGCTATTGGATGATATATCAGGGGTTTTATGCATGCATTTGATAAAATTAATGATGAAATGTGAATGACATTGCTATGATCCCTGTGACTAATGAGCCCATGGAGGGCGAAGTTTTTGATGTGCAGGACCATACCTGACGGACAGGTACCAGTTGGACTGGTACACATGGGGAGATGATTAGTTCGGACCTCCATGGGGCTGAAGAGCCCATCAGATGGTTGTTGGGACCCCATCAGGGGCAAAGACAGGACAGTTATTGGATGAGCCCTTTGCACATGAGAAGAAGAAGGACGTTCCACCCAGGACACTTTGGCTGAGCCCAGCCCAGGGGGGTTGACCCACTTCAGATGGAACGTTTTCCTTTTGATGGCCAAGACATCACCCAGGAGGCTTGAACGTCATCTTGAGTGTGTGGCAGTTTGATAGGATGGCTGGCACGTGTGGCATCTTGGAGGAGCCCAAAAAGGGCTAACTTCTAACTTCTGGATGCTGGACTAGCCCCCAAAAGGCCCAACGTCTCCCTCAGAGGGGCTTGACGTCTCACATTTTGCTCATTTTGGTCATTTACTTAGTAGTTAATGTAAAAATAGTATGATTTTGGTTTGTAGCCTTGTCAGCTATTTTTAATGACCTAATTTTAATTAAAAGGTCATGATACACTATATATTGAGGATGTTTTTCCCTCATTTGAACATAACACAACAACTCACACTTGGAGGTCTGATTTTTGTGCCCTAGTTTGGGTATTTGGTCTTTTAAAGGAGGCACACTTGTTGATGGAAGGATTTTCTTGGCATATTTTGGCATTTCTCTTGAGGAAGGTTTACAACTAGGGTTTGCACATGCTTTTCTTCATGATATGCAAGTGTTTTTCCTGCAAAAATTCTTGATTGAATGGTTGTAGGTTAGTATTCTTGCATTTACTTATAAATTTGCTGATCTTAAAACCCTAGGTGACAAGCACACAAGTAGGTCCTTCTCTGATGTCCCCTTAGAGAGAAATTTTCAGCCATTAAAGAAGGAAGAAAGAGCCTAGCCTTTGCTACACTCTTCTCACTTCTTTCCTTAAGCTAGCTTTGATTTTAAAGGTTAAAAGGAGGGTGACATCCTAGGCCTAGGTTTTCTACACCTAGGGCCATCCATCTTCTAGGGTTTTAGTGATAGAGCCTTGCCATTGCAACACTCTCCCTCATTAAATCCTCTTATTTTAAATATTTTCTTTTGCTAGTTGTTTTGCCAAGTTTGACCTAAAGAAGGAGGAAAGAGCACGAGGCCTTGCTTAAGCAACACCAGAGTGAGCCTCTTTCCCCTAGGGTTTTGATTCTAGGGCCCTGCCATTGCAACACTCTATAACCCTTCCCTCTTGTCTTTAGCCTATTACTCCTTCAACCTTGCGTCCTCTCCTTGAATGACTCCATATACCCTTAGGCACTGATCTTAGACACACAACGTTGAAGTCCTAGTGTCCAAAACAACTCTCAAAACTTTGAATATTGAAACCCTAACTAACTAAGCTAACCCTAACTAGGCTGACGTCATAGTTGGTTATTCCATCTTGATGCAACAAACATTGATAATAAGTAATTAGATGATGGTTAAAGGAATTTATTGAGTAAATGATTGATTGGATATATTGTTTGCTACATCATCTCAATAGTTATTGATGAATTGATACTTCTACATTGGTATATTGACAAAATGTTGATCTCATTAATATCTATTCTTTCATTGCTTATACATAATTGTCAGATAGTCACATGAAGTACTAACTCACTGAGTTATAGCCTTCATATGTATTGTATTGTTCTTGTCTTGTTCCAGGAAGGTGTTTTCATTTGGGCATACACTTCATTTATTGTCTGATTAGCCGGACTTTCTGACCTTGGTGGTAACCTGTGAGGAGGAGCTTTTCCCTTGACTTTTATACTTTAACCTCTTCAAAACCCCAGGTTACCGGGGACGTCTCCCCTGGGTTAACCTCCCTAAATAGAAAGAACCTCCCCATTGAGGTGGCATTGGGTGGGGAAGGTTCTTGTTACTCCAGTTTGGCCTCAATCCTTTACCCTTTAGACTTAGCTACAAACTGTGCGATAACAAGTCTCACTAAATATTTTTTTTTCCAGTAATTTACTAGATGCCTAGCTTCTTCAATTATATTATGTCTTTATTTGTGTTGTTACATTGTTATTTTGTCCTTGGATGTCATTGTGAAAGTGAAATATGACAATTATGCCTTCAATGTCATTGTGAAAGTGAAACATGACAATTATGCACAAGAGCACACAAATATGTCAAATCTCAAAACAACATAATTTGTTTTCACTAATTTATTAGATGCCTAGCTTCTTAAATTATATTATGGCTTTAGTTGAGTTGTTACATTGTTAATTTGTCCTTCGACGTCATTGTGAAAGTAAAATATGACAATTATTCCTTCGATGCCATTATGAAAGTGAAACATGACAATTATGCACAAGAGCACAAAAATATGTCAAATCTCAAAACAACATAATTTGTTTTCACTAATTTTCTAGATGCCTAGCTTCTTAAATTATATTATGTCTTAAGTTGAGTTGTTACATTGTTAATTTGTCCTTTGATGTCATTGTGAAAGTGAAATATGACAATTATTCCTTCGATGTCACTGTGAAAGTGAAACTTGACAATTATGCACAAGAGCACAAAAATATGTCAAATCTCAAAACAACATAATTTTTTTTCACTAATTTACTAGATGCTTAGCTTCTTAAATTATATTATGTCTTTAGTTGAGTTATTACATTGTTAATTTGTTCTTCAATTTCATTGTGAAAGTGAAATATGACAATTATGTCTTCGATTTCATTGCAAAAGTGAAACATGACAATTATGCACAAGAGCACAAAAATATGTCAAATCTCAAAACCAGAAAATGACTGCTAGGGGACAATCCTGCAGATCGTAGGAGAGGAGAATTTAGCAGAATTGCTCGGAAATTTCAGCTAAGGAGATGAACAGGAGATGAATGCAGCGTTGAAGCATGCAGTAGAAGAGGAAGCTAAATACCAACATGAGGAGAAATTGGAGGAATTTGGAGTTGAACCAACACAAGTGAAATTGTCAAGAGAAAATATGTCAGAAGGGGAAATTGAGCAGAAGCCTAGCAATGAGAAGCTTGTAGAATTGGAGTATGCAGCAGAGTAGCCAGTTAGTGTCATAGAAAATGAAAACAACATGGGAGGTCAGGATGGTACACCCATAGAGCAATATGAAGAGTTGCAGTCGAGCATACCACACAAAGAAAGCCAGCCAAAGGAGCAGCTGGACGAGGTGGTTGATGAGATAAGGAAGATGATGTTAGGGGAAAACGAATGAGAGGTCAGTAAGGAGAAGTTGGACATAAAGGAACCTGCACGAGCCGCATAAAATATGTAGGAGCAGCAATAGCGAAGAAGAGGAGCATAAAGACAACTCCAGGAGAAAGTTTGCGATCCAGGAGGATTTCAAGCGAGCTGGGAAGCTCATGAGTAGGAGCTCATGATTTTTGGTAGCCATGGAGTATGATGTAGGAGACTCACTCTACCTCAGCACATGCCAACCGATTGACATGCATGGTGTGCATTCAAGGAAGGGAGAGGCTACGCCCTCTCGTTTTACCTTCGAGAATCTAAGGTGTGATCAAAACAAATGAATGCCGACAGGATGGAAGAACCAAGTTGTGCCTTCTCACAATCTGGAGATAAGGTCACCATTAAGTGGTTGATGGTAGGAGGGATATGCATCTGATTTGGAGAAGATTTCCATCATTGTAATTTTCCAATTAGACAGGTGTTTTGAATGGTGATTTGACACCACTAGCTTAGCTTGGAGGGAATCTCATTGAGCCCCTCTTGTATAAACTCTTGTATTGTTACCAGTAGAAGTAGGCAAGCCAGGAGGAGAAATGCATAGGAGATAGAGAGAGAAACACAGAGAGACGAGACTTAGTTGTAGCTCAGACTCCCATATTCTAATGAACATTCTACCATTAATAGAAAATGACATTTTTTCCTGTCATCAACTTCTGTGTAATGGATATTTTGTGGTGAATGACATTTGTATGCATTTTAATTGTAGACAAATGTTATAAATATCCCGTAGGGATAGAGATATAGTTTTCTATATGTGAGTGTGTCAGATTAAGTCTGGTTCTCTAGGATAAGTGCAAGGAGTGTGCAATAGAGTGTGGAAACTTTGTGAGCCGATGCAAGGAGTGTGTGTCTGAACTTAGTGGAGTCAGAAGAGAAGCTTGCAGAAGGGCGCACCAAGATAATTTGTAGATTTGGGAGGAAATTTCAAGGTGGTTAAGTACTTTGGAAAGAAACACTATGTAGGAGGAAGCAAAATTCAAATTTAATGAACACTCTGAAACACTTTTCCAGGAGGGCATAGAGAAATACGAGGGTGTACAAGAGCAACACGGTTGGAAGTGTTGGAATCCTTAAAGAGAACCCCAGGGTTGTTGAACACTCTGAGGAAGGAAGGCTTTGCAAGAGTGCATCGAAAAAGGAAAGGAGATGCCTTAATATGCTCAGATAGGCTAAGGGAGAAGTTGTCGAAAATCTTAGTCGAGTGCAAGGAGTCCGTCGAGGAGACTGTAAGTCCACCTTACAAGCTCAGGAGGGAGAGTGAGAAACCTTGAAGGACATAGAGGAACATAAACCTTGAAGGTTTTCAAGTTGAACAAAGTCGTAGGAGTGTCTGCGCAGAAATCTGCAAGGAGTGCAGAAGAAGCTCGAGAACAGCCTAAGTCTCGAAAGGGAAAAGTGTGCTAAGTGTGCAAAGGAGTCGAGGACTTGCCGAAGTCCCGAAGACCGTAAGATCGTCCATTGTCCAGGTAGACAGGTGGAAGTAGACCTGAGAGTTCGAGGATTCAGACTTCAGAAGAGTTGTAGGGAGAACAATTCAAACTTTGTAAAGGGTGAAGTGCGGAGTGCTTCTGGACCATTGGATTTGGGACAACGCATGGTGGAGATCCACGGGTTTCAGAGGAAGAACCCTTCAGAGAAAAGTCAGGGATATAATACCCGAAGAGCTGGGAGCCAAAGTAAGCCTAGCCGTCCATTGAGATAGGACACGTGGCAAGAAGTCATCACTTCATTGATTCGAAAATTGGGAAGGATAGAGGTGAGAGAGGAGAGGACTCGCGAAGTCCGAAATTGCAATTTGATCTCAACTGTTGGGCGCAAGGAGAATGTGGACCATAGATTTGGTCTTGAAGGATTCACGGATTCAAAAATTGGGATAAAGGGGAGTAAGCAGCTCACGAAATCTCTGAAGCATGGAGTCGCGAAGGGAGCTGGCCCATGATCGTAGTCTGTGGTCACAACAAAGGGGGAGCCTAGCATAGAGAGCTAGCGTTTGATGGCGCTAATATTTGAAGAATGCTAAGGAGAGGGTTCGTAGGTGTCACACAACCTACATTGAAAAGGAAGAAGGGCATGTGACAAGTTAAACTGGTTCCCATCAGGAGCCTAAGGAGCCATTATGTTTGATGAATTGCATGATCCTAGACCAGGAGGTCGAGCATCCCTTTGGAAGGAAGGGGGTTTGCGAAAGGAGTGGATGATTTAGGATCATCTCTCCACCATAGCACACACCAGCCAATTGACATGCATGGTGTGCATTCAAGGAAGGAAGAGGCGTTGCCCTCTCATTTTTCCTTAGAGAATCCAAGGCGTGATCAAAACAAATTAATGCCAACATGGAAGAGCCAAGTTGTGCCTTCGCACAAGATGGAGATAAGGTCACCATTAATTGGATGACGGTAGGAGGGATCTACATCCATTTTGGAGCAGATTTCCATCATTGTAATTTTCCCATTAGACAAGCATTTTGAATGGTGATTTGACACCACTAGCTTATCTTGGAGGGAAGCTCGCCTCGAGCCCCTCTTGTATAAACTCTTGTATTGTTACCAGTAGAATTAGGCAAGCCAGGAGGAGAAATGAATAGGAGATAGGGAGAGAAACACAGAGAGTCGAGACTCAGTTGTAGCTCAGACTCCCATATTGTAATGAACATTCTACCATTAATAGAAAATGTCAGTTTTTCTTGTTATCAGCTTCTGTGTAATGGACATTTTGTGGTGAATGGCATTTGTATGCATTTGAATTTTAGATGAATGTTAGAAATCATCTCCAGGGATAGAGATACAGTTTTCTATTTGTAAGTGTTTTAGATTAAGTCTGGTTCTCTAGGATAAGTGCAAGGAGTGCATGACAGAGTGTTGAAACTCAGTGAGCCGATGCAAGGAGTGTGTGTTTGAACTCAGTCGAGTCAGAAGAGAAGCTACCAAAAGGGCGCACCAGGATAATTCATAGATTTGGGAGGAAATTTCAAGGTGGTTAAGTACCCTAGAAAGAAAGTATGTGTAGGAGGAAGCACAGTTTAGAGTTATTGAACACTATGAAATTCTTTTCCAGGAGGGCATAGAGAAAGTACGAGGGCATATAAGAGAAACACGGTTGGAAGTGTTGGAATCCTTAAAGAGAACCCCAGGGTTGTTGAACACTCTGAGGAAGGAAGGCTTTGCAAGAGTGTATCAACAAAGGAAAGGAGATGCCTTAAGATGCTCAGATAGGCTAAGGGAGAAGTTGTCAAAAATCTTAGTCAAGCGTAAGGAGTGTGCCAAGGAGACTGTAAGTCCACCTTACAAGCTCATGAGGGAGAGAGAGAAACTGCCAGGAGGCACGAGAAAGTGCGCAGACGCTGAAGTCTGCCCCAGTAGAAGAAGAAGAGCATACAGTTAAGATGCTCACTCCATGGGAGAAAGAGTTGGAGATGATGGAGGATTAGTTGAACAATCCTAGACCGGGAGGTTGAACAACCCTTTGGAGGGAAGGGGGTTTGCGATAGTTGAGTTATTACATTGTTAATTTGTTCTTCGATGTCATTGTGAAAGTGAAATATGACAATTATGCCTTTGATGTCATTGCAAAAGTGAAACATGACAATTATGCACAAGAACACAAAAATATGTCAAATCTGAAAACAACATAAGAATCGAGAATTAATAAAAAATAAATAAAAAAAAAACCTAAGCATAAAAACAAGATATATCGGAAATAAAAATAAAAAAACCTAATCATAAGGTGAAAATAAAATTGGTGCTCGCAACTTAAAACTAGTTGATCAATACCTTATTCACAATTTAAAGGAAAATTATTATTTTTTCTTCTAACTCTATGAAGCTATCCTTTATATTTTTTTTAACTAATTAATAATTCCCTTTTGGTATCCAATCTTATCTCCGTTAAGTATATATCCATTCACTTGTTTAACGCATAAATAAATAAATTTATTTATCTTTTATATATTTTAATGACAAAATCAAACTCAAGGAATATGAAAATATGAAAATGCATCTAAAGTAGCCTCCCGAAATCTATAAAATCAAATTCGAGTGTCTATAAAATAATATTTTATTGGTTAAAAAATAAATCTCCAACTTAAAGGCATAATTATTTAATATGGTTAACGTTTCTTAACTGAAAGTCTTTTTTTATTAATTGTAAATTTATCTTTTTAATAAATTTTCTTCAAAATCATGATCATCCGTTTAAAAAAATGATAAATATTAATAAATAATATAATTTATTATTGAATAAGGTTTGATTAATGATTGTAAAGTGAATACTACAAGTTTTAGTCATTTTATATTATTTATAAAATGATTATTTCGCTTAAATTTATTCAAAAAACAGTACATTAGTATTTTATGGGGCTAAAACTTTATAAGAGGAGAGTAAAACAATTGGTTATCCTATCAACACATTCAATTGAAACAATATATAAAACAATTGGTTATCCTATCAACACATTCAATTGAAACAATATATAAAACAATTAGTTATCCTATCAACACATTAAATTGTAATTTTTTTTATTTTTTTATTTTATTTTTATATATGGAGAATATGAATAATCAAAATCACTTTTATATTATTAGAACATATCATTATCTTAAGGTTACATAATCACAAATACATATTAAAATAAACACATATTTACTAAAAACACTTAAAAACAAATTCCAAAATATCTAAATATCATGGCAAAACTCCAAACATCACATTACAGATTACATGAAGCATATCTACACCAAACATGAAATTATAAGAAAAAACATTATCTATGCAATCAATAATTTATACAATTAAAAAAAAAAAAAATCATTTTTTTAATTTAAAAAATAACATAAACAAACTAAATACTTAAAATAATGATGATGATGATGATTGACGTCCACTAAGATAAAATTGGTCTATGAGATTTTAAGAGGGTAAGTGATTACTTGTGATTCTTTAGAATTTTGTTTCTGTGCTTGAAAAACATAAGAGAAGCTTTCCAAGGTCACCATAGTTTTGTTGAGTTAAGAGGTTAGGAAGGTTGGTAGTGTGACAAATATTTTGAAAATGAGATCTAATCGGGGTGTATGCTGAACAATCTAAGAGAAAATGCTTTTCATATTCAACCTTCTTAGTGTCACAAAGGTGACACACTCTTTCATCCCATGGTGTTTTAGGAATTGACCAACACCCAATATCACTACACTTGGAAAAATAGATAGATAATTTTGATCTTCTAAATTAGGGTTGATTACATCCTTATAATACCTTATTTTTCTTTTTTCCTCTAACTCTTTATCACACCACATTTTCTCCTTGAATTTTGATTTGACGATTTTTTTAATAGTATCTATATTCTGCAAAATAGTGTCTTCCATGATTCCCCTATAGTTTAATAATCCAAGACCGGACATTTTTATGCCATCCTCACTTGAGTCGATGGTGGTTACGACTCGATTTTGAAGCAATTTTAGGAAGCCTCTTGTCTTCCATGTTGTTTAACTTGTTCTTATACATTAGATATCTAGTCATAACCATGATCTCAATGGGGGAGAGACTTGTTTCTAAGAGGATGAGATATGACGTATTTCCTTTAATTATGATATTATAGGTTATAAAATTCTTTTGTATTTGCTCTATATTTCTCCAGGATTCACAAGAGATACTACAGCCCCAATCTTCAAATTCATAAAGAATAAGAGGTGTAAGAAGAGTCTTAAACATGAGTTTCTTCTTATCCCAACTTCAAAGATCGAAGTTTATTTACAATTGTTTTCAAGCCCACAATAAGATTTCCATCCCCCAATAATCCTTTTCTTAATGATATAATTCCAGTTGAGTTTGTGGTGAAGATCAATTCCAAGATATTTGTATGAAGTCACTTCCTCCAAGTTGTTGTTAAGGTATCATAAGTGATCTTATTGGATTTAATGTCATGACCTTAGTCTTATCAGTATTAACAGTCATACCCATATTGGAGCAAAAATCCTTGAGGATTCTTAGTTGGTTTTCAATATCATGGGGACTCCTTTGCATAAAAACAATATCATCGACATAAAGAATAAGATTGATGACTATACTAGTGAGATTAGGGCCAATACAACTTGATTTTTCCAAGCAATCTTCTTAAACTTGTCAATGTATAGGACAAAAAGGGTAGGTGACAAGGGACAACCTTGTTTGACTCCGATATTGCAATTAATCTCTTTTGACCAACCCTCAATGTTTTTAAACTTAGCAATAACATTCTCATACATCCTTATTATAGCAACACTCAACTCGAGAGACACTTTTATCTCTTCCAACCTATTCCAAAGTTTTTTCCTAGGAACCATGTCAAAAGATTTTCTAAAGTCAACAAAACAACAAAAAATATTGGTTTTAGTATTGCAGAACTCCTCTGCAATGATCCTAAAGGTAAGAAGATGGTCCACAGTTGAATGATATTTCCTAAACCTGGCCTCGCCTTTAGCTCTTTTACCATGAATTTCTAGTCAAAGGCTAATCTTCTTTTCCAAAATAATTCCATAAAGCTTGGCTAAAATCGAGCTAATCATAATGGTCCTATAATTAGAGGGAATGTTTATATCCCCATTTTTAAAGATAAAAACAATGAGGTTTTGCGTTCAGGGTTTAGGGAAGCTCTGCTTGATTGCTAAATTGAAGAGCTTGTGTATGTGAGGGATAAGGATAGGCCCTCCGATTTTAAAAATTCCATCTTGGTAACCTTCAATGTCCTTAGCTTTCCCATTTGCAAGTCGCTTGCAGTTTAGAATTTGGCTCAAGAACTTCTTATGATCCAACTTATATAGTTGTGAAAGTTTCTCTTGTCTTTTATTGATATATTATGTTTTCTTCCTTTTAATTAGGGATTTGTACATATTGATCTTCATTCTATTATGATAGTTGTAAAATTATGATAGAGTTTTTCAATATTGTCCTTATAAGTTAGGAGATTTAGTTTACTATTTAAAATTATTTTGATTATCATAATATTCTTCAATAGCACTCCTATATCTTAATAATGTTCAATATTATTATTTATATTTTTTTGAAACAAAATTTATTATAATTTAGTTAAGTGACTTAATTATGAATAAGCTAGATTACTCATCTTAGTTTCCATGAAAAAATTATTGGAAATGGGCACAATCAATGATCTTTTAATTATGAATCATAATCTTATGGCTAGCAATTGAAGATGATGTTATATTCTTTGTAGTCCTCACAAATCAATGAATGAGATTCATGTTCACAACTTCCTTTTATTTTTGAATGACTACTTTTCCTTGTTTACTTTTTCACATTTACTTAATATGATTAATAATTCAGCAAACTGACCATTGATTACCTCATTGGTTAAGTTGGATGCATGACCTATAACAAAGTTGGGTGGCGTTTCAAATTTCATTTTGATTTTGATGCGTGTGAAAAATGACACACATTTCTATTAACTAAGGCGTTTCATATTTCATGCATTTCAATTAACTAAGGCCTTTCATATTTCAGATTTCGCATTTATATTAACTAAGGGGTTTCATATTTCATCTCTCCCAGATGAAATATAGACAATTGAGGAGTGACGAAGTTAGTCTAGAGGGATCAGGTATAGACAATTGCATGGAAGGATATACTCCCTTATATTCTCCCAGATGAAATATAGACAATTGAGGAGTGACGAAGTTAGTCTAGAGGGATCAGGTATAGACAATTGCATGGAAGGATATACTCCCTTATATTAATTAAGGGATTTCATATTTCATCTCTCCGAGATGAAATATAGGCAATTGAGGAGTGACGAAGTTCAGAATCTAGAGGGATCAGATATAGATAATTGCATGGAAGGATATGCGAGGCACAAGTACATAGATGGATGGATGTTGTTCAAGAAAAACCAGCTCCATATTAACACATTGGCAACTAGGCTCCATAAATACAGTGACTCCCAACATTGAGCTAGAAATTGTAGCGAGAATTAGTTTACTTATCCGTCTACAAGGTGCCTACTGTATGTACAATTGATTTCATTTTATATTGGGTAATCATTGAGAATATGTGCCTACTGTATATACAATTGATTTCATTTTATATTGGGTAATCATTGATAGTATGTAATTGGTTTGGTTACTGTATTAGGGTTATTTCACTTATAAGAAGCAATTCAAATGGTAAGTCTTGCAAGCTCACCAATTAATTCTAGTTAAATAAACTTATTCTATTGTTTATGATGCTTAAAGCTAAGTCTTGCAACCATACCAATTGATTAATCATAAATTGGGAGTACTTTGATCACTGCGATTGTCCAGAATTTATAAATTCGGTGAGACCTCCCCAAAGATCAAGAAGCCCGCTGAATATGGATCCCATGAAGTTTATCTGTTTTGTATTGATGGTGCTATTTGGGATGTTCTGGAAAACCAACGACTGCAAAAGGCTTGCCTGTTCCAAATTCAGGTACTTGTTTTCTCATGACAATTAACACCTAAAGCCAATATTTATTAATTTCTGGTATTTAGAGTTTTTTTTTAATTTCTCTGGTTTCGTCTGGAGTCTTTTGAAACCTCTTTTGCGTTTGTTGTACTAGTGTTTTTAAATCTTCTTTGTCTCCAGTATTTTTCAAACTTCTCTTGTTGTATGATACATTCGATTCGTTGGGATATTTTTGCAAATTTTATATAGATTGCATCTTAATCTATTAAACTAGATTGTATGTTAATTTATTAAAAAGGTTAACACTGGTGTGTTTGATTAGTTGCTTAAAATCCAAAAAATGAGTTTGGTGAAAAATGAGTTAGGTGAAATCTGTTATAGTTTTTTTATTAAATTATAATCGATATAAATATTAACTCTAATAAAATAACATTAACCTTAACATAATTTTATATGGTTTTAATCATTATATCAATTATTTTTCAAATCAAACAAAAACTAAATCAAACAAAAACTATGGATAATTATGTTAGGGTTAATGTTATACTAGGGTTAAAATTTGAAAACTATGAATAATTATGTTAGGCTTAATGTTATACTAGGGTTAGAGTTTGTATAAAATATAATTTAATGTAAAATCTATAAATTATTGTTTGTATAAACTCTAATCTAGGGTTAGAGTTTGACCTAAATTGTTATTTCGCCTATCGGCGTTCATCAGCCACATAATTTGTGGCTGTTCTAGTTTTTATTATCTGTCCACTCATATGGTAGTCGAACCATGCAACTCTTAACACGAAACGTTATGCATATGAACGATAATTTATACTTAATTTTTGAAAAGAAATATAGAAAATCTGACCTATAAAATATCGGTAAATTATGTTCTACTTTAATTGTTTGCTATATATCAGTTACTTGGCGTCATATTGCACTGCGCGACAGTCTATCGCTGATAAATCTTATAATAAAGTAAACCGTTCAGGTTGAATCACGTCAGTTTGAAACATCCGATGAATTCAGCATCGCAATGAAGTCGTCTAAATTGATGAATCCATCGCCATTACGATCGAATATTCTGATCATGATGCGGCAGTCAACCAGAGTACAAGGCTCTCCAAGACTGGTTAAAACTTGAAGAAGTTCATGGGGAGAGATGGATCCGTCCCCATCCTTGTCGAACATCTTGAAAGCGTCTTCCAGGTCTTGGAGTCTGAGAGACCTGTCCAGGTTCTCGCTGTTGAGAGCAACGAAGTCCGTCAGATCGATGTACCCGTCTCCGTCCAAATCCGCCTCGGAAACCATGATCCGAAGCTCTTCAGTGGTCAGTTTCTCGCCCAGTGACCACATAAGGTCGCCCAGCTCCAACGTCGATATCTTGCCGTCGCCGTCAGAGTCGAATTTCTTGAATACTTCCTCCAGCTCCACGGCACTACGCGACCGCAAGTCTGATAAACGAGGACTGCATATTTCAACATCCTTATCATCCTTCCCTTCCCTTCTCAGCAACGTCTCCCGGCGTCGTCTGGTTGACCTTTCCGGGCGCTGGGATGGCGGGGATCGGCTCGCCGGAGACGCCGATCGGGATCTTGGAGGCCGAATACACAGTGAAAATCGTGATTGTCGACGCGATGGTTCGGCCTTTGCCTTTTTCCCGTTGAAAAGACACCGAAAAACCATTACAATATCACGGGTATTGATCGTTCCCTTGGTCTGCAATTAATTTGTGTTCAATGGCAGAGAAAGCGGTCTGTTACCGCTGATAGCCGTTTCAATAATAGACATCGAGCAAGAATTAAATACAAAGCGATGGTCGTCTTCGCGTCCTTTCACAATGACCGGCCAGTCGAGGTATTGGATGTATTTATGAACCGGTGTACTGGGTAACTCTTTGTAATTTCGCTGTCAGAAACGTTAGTTTTTTTTTTTAAAAGGAAAAAGATTGGATTTTCCATTTCTATGGATTCTGTTTTTTTCAATTTACTTTTTTAATGTTAGTTATGTCGAAAGGCGTATACCTATTGGAGATGTTTACAATTAATGATCGCTACACATTGAAGATGTCGGTGTATTCTTAGTTGTCCTCCAAAATCAATGAGTCAGATTTATTGTTGATAATTTCCTTGCATTTATGAATGCATCAATTAACCTGTTTACTTTTTAACATTTACCTAATCATATTAAGAAATCACTGTAACATCATATGATTGCCACACCATATGATTGTCACGTTTAAATAATTAACCTTTGAGATTTCAACTTCATTCTTGGAAATTAAACTTATTAGACAAGCCACGTTTCCATGCTATCACAAATTTAATCAACTGTCCTTAGCTGTAAGCCTTTCGACCTTCACCAGCCACAAGTTAGCTGCTATGCTAATGATATATTTAGTTAGAATATAAATGCAATGCTTACCATTATGATACATATTTTAAAATAAAATATTAATTTTTAATATTAGTATTTTAATGATTAATATATTTTTAAATTAAAATTAGTTTTTTTGGAATAAAAATGTATCATCATCATCAAATTTAAGATTTAAGGTATTTATCTTACCACTTAGTAATTGAGTTATTGGATCCTCTTGTTTATGGGATAAGGGACATGTTTTTTTTTAATTTGTAATGATTTTCATATTTAATCAATTAATCTATAAGACTATATTGATTGTGGAACAAATGAGTTCCTTCCTTTGTTAGAAACCCTATTGTTTGTGGGACAAGAAACCTTGTTTATGTAGCAACTTGACTATATAAAAAAATGATGTATGAGACTTTCTTGTTTGTGGAATAAGGAGACCCCCTCCTTGCAACTTTTTAACTATTTAATTAATTGCTATATGAGAACCCATTTTTTGTGGAACAAGAAACCCTTTTTGTGCAACAATTTGACTACTTAATCAATTGATGTATGAGACTCATTCTTTTGTGGGACAATGGAGCTCTTCTCTACAATGATTTCACTAATTAGTCAATTGATGTATCATAATACCTTTTGTGGGACAAGCAACCTCCTTATTGCATCGATTTCACTACTTAGTTAATTGAAGTAGAAGACACCGTGATTTCACTACTTAATCTATTGATATATAAAAATCTATTTTTTAACTCAAAATACTCCTTATTATATCCATTTAACCTTAAAAATATATTATTATTATTAGTATTATAAC
>ML777110.1:562970-583605 GCA_009831015.1 Picea engelmannii
AAAAAAATTAATAACAATTTAATTAATATTTATAATTAATATTTTAATAACAATTTAATAAACAATAAAATACATACTACTCCAAATCAATTCAAATTACTTTAAAACCCCTAACTACCAACCATCTTCTTATTTATATTATTTATATGTGCAAATTAATTTACAACCTCGTAACTACAAATATGTTGTGGTGTTTTCATGCGTTTTTCAAACAATATGGTTGTTTATGGGATGAGTGTTTTATTTTTTGGAAACAATTATCTGTTCATAATTTGTCATTAAATTTATTTAACGATTAATGCGTAACTCAACTATTATCATATTAAAGAGTCTCATGGGATAGCAAAATTGGTTAAGACATGCGCATACTCTTCCAATTTGGGGAGAGGTCATGAGTTCGAAACCTGTGTCCCTTGGGGCTACGAAGCTTTATCACTCCCATACTAGCCACTATGTGGGGAAGTATCTAGGGTGGGTTTGGGGTGGGTTTCCAGCCCGGAATCTCCAACGTGGAAAAAAACTATTATCATATTAAAGAATTATATAATACTCATGGTATCTTAATATAATTTGAAGGCGGTGATTGCTTTGCACCAGCCACTATGGTTGTAGTTTTCCTTATTTGTTTTTACACTTTACAACTTTTATCTTTGATAATTCAAAGTGTAGTATTGACCGTTTCAAATGATAATAAATGAATGTTCATTGGTATATTTTTCAACTTTTCAAAGATAGTGGTTTCATGATTAACATTATTTTCTTAAATATTAATCATTTAAATCTAAGATGCTTTAGTTTTCCACGCACCTCATTAAAATTAAAAGGTATAGGTATTCTATCCCTGTCTTGGACTAGGGTTTGAGTAAAAGGTATAGGTTTTCTATCCATGTGTTGGACTAGGGTTTGAGTGCATCTTGAAAACCCTTAAAAGGGGCTGCTTAAGCTAATCAATATCACACAATAGCCCTCCTCTCAAAATTTGACTACCTTGGACACTTTTAAGGATGCGTTTATGTGGAAAATTCCCGAAAGGATTATAGAGATTTTAATATAGGATTATAGAGATTTTAATATAAGGTCTTTTAGTTTGCTAGAGACTATAATAAAGTGGAGACTATAATAAAGTGGAATTGTTTGTTACCCCATATATCTCTATGGTTTCAATTCATCTCACAAACTCTTTACAAACCCTTGAAAAGGGTTTCTCCAATGAACCAAAATCAAGCACTACCTTTTCTATTGAATTAATGTATTATAACAATTCGAGAGATGTTGAATCCCCTAAATATTACTTAATTTATTGACCACAACGCACACACTAGTGAGGTATTGTGCACTATTTATCCAATCCTCAAGGTTTCTAATGTTGTTGAATTATTTCAATATTATTAATTCTAATCACTATAAGACTAAATATTGTGAAATGCAAATATTATGGATAGCTTATCTTAGTAAGATCCATGTATTCTACTACATGAGTTGTCCTAGGCATTAAATTCTCTTTTGGATATTTATTTGATTTAATAATGTAAAAAATAAACTCATAATGAATGTTTATTAGGGCCTTAAAATAGGAGCCCAAGGGCCGTAACATAGCCCCCCTCTTTAAAACAATTTTTCCCTCAAATCTTTTAATTGAGGGTGTTTCTTCATGAACTGCTCATTTTCCCATGTAGCTTCTTGTACAAGCATATCATTCCACTTGATTAGGTACTACATAACAATTCTATTATGAAGAGATAAAGAACACTGATCTATAACTTTTTTTGGTTCAAAAATCAACTTCACTTCTTCATCTAATTCTAGAAGTTCTATTTTCACTAGCATAGTTTGTCCCAAAAACGTTTTTAGGAAAGATACATGAAAGATAATATGAATGTGTGAAGAAGGAAAATCTAACTCATACACCACTTGTCCAATCCTATGAATATTCTTGTATTGTCCATAAAATTTTGGAGTTAATTTATGATTCTTCTTTTGTTTAAGTGTGGATTGTAGTCTCAAAATACCCAATCACCCTCCTCAAATTGTCTTTCACTTTGGTGTTGATATGCTTATTGTTTCATCCTGTTTTGTGCCATTTGAAGGTTTTCCTTAAGAATTTTCAAAGTTTATGTAGTAGTCTCCATATGTGACTCTATTTCCTATCGTTTGGACTTATCTTGCAAAACGTATGAGAGACTAGGAGCTGGATATCCATAAAGGGACTCAAATAGGAACATTTTAATATATGTGTGATAGGTAGTATTATAACACCATTATTTGAGAGGAGGCCACTTCATCCATTGAGATTTATTGTATGACGAACAACATCGTATATAACCCCCTAATTTGTTTTTAATTATTTCTATTTGACCTTTTATTTGTGGATGATATGTTGAAATCATAGCTACTCTTGTTCCACTCATTAATAATTGATCCAAATTGGACCGTCATACTATTTTTCATCTATCACACTACGTTTTGGGTGGAAAAATTGGAGGAATCATCTTGGAAGGCCATTTCGGTGGCTGGTCCAAATTTGGAAATTTGGGTTCAAAAAATAGTTAGAAATATTCCAAGGCCATTTTGAGGAATCAAACGTCCTTTTTTTGGTCCAAAACTTAATGTATAGGAGGATTCTAAATTCTACACGTCAATACCTTTCCAACAACGCAAACTGTTCATCAATCAGAGTTTGTATGGGAAAGTTATGCCTCCTGCAAGTTGACCTACCATATTGATCACCATGGTGTGAGTGGATGCCATGTCAACCTCCATTACTTAGAAATGCGGAGATAGCCATGTAGTGGATTTTTTAATAAAATTATAGAAGGTCCAAAACCTTATCACAATTGAAGGTTGAGGAAGTAAAAAACCTATCCCTAAATGATTGTTTGGCTATGTTAAAAACCGAGCCACTAGGAGGAGAATGGGTTCCATTTGTTTGCATTGTACCTTGTTCCATAGTTGAACAAAACATATGAGGGTGGTATTCTATAAGCATAATAGAGGAGGAGATATTCTGTAGCAGCCATACATTGCACAGGTCAAAGGAAACTCCATAGAGAGTGTCTCTTTCTTTGTACTTACATAATTTATTTAACATAGAAAAGAGAGCAAGGCACCCTCACCTTCTCGCTGGGTTTTCTCCCGTCTTGGGTTTCCCAGTTCATATCTTGTGTTTGTTTGTGGATGGGGTGAATGTATTTTAATTTTCTCTATTTTTATGCATTTTATCTATTTTATCAGTAATTAAATATTCCAGAGATCTAAAGGAAATTAACCTTAATAGTAAATATTTTAGTATTTTATTAGATCTGTTGTGACGAATTGTTCTAGTGGAATATCCACGATAGTTTACAGATGAATAATTATTTCCAAAAATTTCTTGTGAATTTTGGATCTTTGTCACTTAATATTACTTTAGGAAGACCATGAAGTCTATGAATTTCCTTCATGAAAACTTCTACCACTTGGATTCCTGTATATGTACTTTGAATTCTACAAAAAATGTGTATATTTTGTGCATCTATAAACGGCCAAAAAAATGGCATCCTTACCTTTAGATTTTGGTTACCATGTAACGAATTCCATTGATATATATTCCCATATTTGATTAGGTATGTGTAATGGATAAATTAAGTATGTATAGTTTACTATACATCCTTTATTTCTTTGGCAAACCTGACATTCTCTTACAAATTTTTGAAAAACATTCTTCATTTTGTCCCAAAACAAATCTTTTTTTATCCTTTGATATGTCTTAAGGAACCCTACATGTCTTTCCATCAATTATTCATGGGAATCCCTTGATATTTGTTTCTTCAACTTTGATTGAGGGAATACAAATATTCTATCCTTGTAACAAAGAATATCTCCCTTCCACTCCAAATGTTCCATAAAGCTCGTCCCTTCCTTTATACATTGTATTTTTTGTTTAGTACTATTGTCATTTTTCCATTCATGATGAGATTATTCCAACCACACATGAATATAGGATGTAATATAATAGAATATTGAGGCTTCTTCTATTCTATAAAGAGAATTTTCATACTACATTGTCCTTCCCATTTTTTTAGATTATTTAAAAATCAAACCCTTGCATTTTTTCCACCCATTTTTGTTGCTCTTTTGATGAAAATATTTTCTCCAAAAAGTACTTTAGGATATCATGGTATGTCTCAACTTTAAAGTGCCTCTTGATGAGTTACTATCACCATTTTTTTTATTGCATGTAAAATTTATTCCATTTCTTTTTCATATTTAAATTTCACTAGATATGTTCCCTTGAATTGTTTGATTTCAAAAGCCAATGGTCTCCCTTCTTGTGTTAATACCACTCCCATTCTTAGTCCTGATGCTTCACATTATACTATGAATGTTTTACCAAAATTAGGTGTTTCCAATAACGATGTAGAAGAAATGTCATCCTTTAAGAGAATCCAAAGTATCCTTATCATTCCATATCAATGAATTATTCTTCAAGAGAGATGTGAGTGGGCCTACAATGCATGCATAATTCTTAACAATTTTTTGTTAATATCCTGTAAGACCCAAAAATCCTGTAAGACCCTTGACGTTATTCGGAGTATGCCAATTTGTAATAGCTTGGATATTTTAAGGGTCCACCTTAACCCATTCCCTTGAAACAATATGACCTAAATACCCTACTTCTTATTTCCCAAAAGAGCATTTGGATATTTTTACATACAATTGATTGGTCTTAAGAATTTGTAGGAATTGATCCACATGTTTAATTTGGTGTTCTCATGAATCTCTATAGATAAGTATATCATCAAATAAAACCAACACAAACTTTCTAACATGGGGTTGAAATTTTTTGTTCATAAGGCTTTGAAAAGTCGATGATCATTAGTCAACCCAAAATGCATGACCAAGAACTCATATTGTTAATCATGAGTTATAAAATTTGTTTTGCAAATGCCATATTTTCTTAATCTGATATGATGGTATCCTGATTTAATATCTATCTTTGTAAAATAAGCCACTCCATGAATCTCATCTAATAGGTCATCAATATTTTGAATAGGGAATTTATCAATTATAATGATTTTTTTTAGATCTTTATAATCATGAAACATTCTCCAAGAATTATCTTTTCTTCTCACCATCACTACTGGAGCTGAAAATGAACTCCTGCTTGGTTGAATAATACCCAAATCCATCATTTCTTGTATTATTTTCTCAATCTCCCATTTTTACTGATGAGGATATCTATAAGTCCTTTTATTAGGTGGAGTACTTCCCGATATTAGTTTTATTTGATGTTCATTATCTCTATATGGAGGTGGAACTTTATGAATTTCTTGGAATGCCATATAATATTTTTCCAACATGCACCTTAATTCCTATGGAATATTTTCATCTTCCTGCTTAACTTCCATAGAATAAAGTTTAACCAAAACTCCCCTTCTACCCTTTTTTAGGAGTTTATCTATTCTATGAGAGTTGATGACTTAAGAAGGTCCATATTTTAACCCTTTGAGTTCATATTGAATACCTTCTGATTCAAATCTCATGAATAACTTGTTATAGTTTGTAGAAATTATACCTAATGTTCTCAACCATTGAATCCCTAGAAAAACATCTACACCTCCAATGAGAATGACATACATTTGGATTTTCAAATTATATTCTCCCATACTTAAATTATTGTTGTGGAATTTTTCTACACAATCAATATTCCCTCCATTAGTAACCAAAACTTGAAAGTTTTTCACTGGATACACAAAATAATTAAGGTGCTCTGATAATATTTTATCAATGAAGTTATGGGTACTAATCGAGTCAATGAGAACTATAGTTTATTGCTTCTTAATGTAACTTACAACATTTAGGGTTTGAGATGTTGACAACCCTACCAATGGATGAACAGATGTTGACTTCAGTGACTAGGAACTACAATTACAATTCAAATCGTCAAGCTAAGAGTTGTGAAGGAAAAGAAGAAGGTAATTTTATATGTCTCAATCAACGCTCTTCAAAGATTAAAGATTATAAATTTTTCCAAAGATATTTTTTTTTTCTAGAGAAAAAAGTCCTTATATATATGATATTGAAGAGAAAGAAATGGAAATATACATTGTTCTATCCTAAGTGGATTCATGGACTATTTCTATATGAATCCTGTGCAATTTTTTCTTAAAAAAAAGTTAGGTCTATTTTTTTTCCAGGTAACAAAGCTCGAGGAAAACCGATGAGTACTTCCCCTCATTTTGAGGATGATACTAGAGGTAAACCCTGAAATATTCAAGGAACAAGGATGGTCAACAATAAGGATTGAAATCATTACAAAAATATACTCATTATGATCTCAACATGTCACTTGTGGGAATTGAACCCAGGTATGCAGGATGACAACTATTTTTCCAACAATCTAAGTTAAACCCAATTGACTAAGTCTAGTTATTACTATCGTCTCAAGATTATTTCAGTCCTTTAGAATAAAAGACCATAAAAGGCTTACCCTGAAAGAACTAAATAACCTCAAAAATATTTTTACAACGTCTCTTTAAATATCTACTTTGCTAAAGGACCAATTTTGAATAAAACATTAAAAATAGAGTTCCTCCTCTAAATTCAAGTTTAGTTAAGCTACCCTTTAGCCAGAGAAAAGATTCCCTCCAAAATAAATGTGCTTATGTGTTGTATTCTCAATAATTATGAGAAAAAGTAATGAATTGAAAAATGTATTTTACCATATTTACTTGGTTCGTAATAGGATAGGCCCAAACTTCCAATATTACACTATTGGTTACACTAACCCATCAAGATTTTGAATCTCCACAATTTTGGAGTTACCTAAATTCTTGGGATAGACAACTTTAAACAAAAACCGAAGGAAACATAATTCAACCAAGTTGTTTAGAGCCTTAACTAACAATATACTTCAAATAAAAATAATGATTTGGAGCAATGTAGAGTAACCCATGCTCCACAAATACCTTGGTCTCTTTGAATGGAATCATAAAAGAAAACCTAGCGCTTCTCATGGTAAATACTTAGCTTTAATAAACATCTATCTTTTATGTTGATTTTGAAAACGTTTTTATATTAGTTTATTACATTTTAATTTTTTTCCCTTATAATTTTTTAAGGATATCTTTTCATTAGAGTTATATGTGAGATGTTAGGTTTTTCTTGAAAATGATTTTATATTAATTTATTTAATTTTTTTTTTTTTTTTATATTGATGTTTTTATAGCACTCATCTATTCTCCATATGAGACAATGGCTTGCTGATGTTATTATATATAAAATTTGTCTTTGCCATCTACTTTCTCAAGGAGACAAGTGATTTTTAATCACACGAATACAAATTGTATCCATGAAGGATATTCCATTCTTTTGTTCAAGTAATAGTGGACCACAAGATTGGAAAATATTTAAAAGTTCAAGATGATAATTTTTATATAAAATATATGATTTGGAGGAGAATTGCATGTAATAGCTAGACCTTTTGGGGAATATTTAAGAGTTCATTATGCTTTAGTAGAGGATTTCATGGTTGGTTGGAAGGTTGTTTGGGTGGAGGGTGGCAGGGTCATTTTGAGTTTATATAGAATTTATCACACTCATCCATTCTCTAGTAGAACATGATTCAATCTTAGCTTAACGTGTAGAAAATTTAGCATTGGAATCTGTTGATTTCATCAAATCAACTACTCGTTATCAATATGGAACTAGATAATATCAAACAAACTTTGGGCCCCTAGTTATGGGGTCTAAATATGAAATGGATCTGCTATAGCTACTTAAGCTCAATGTGATGGGGAACCTACCCCTTATGGACTTGGAACCATGTCGGATGAATATAGAATGAGTTCTAGCTCAAATCACATTAGAATGAATCTTACTTATCAACCATACACCAAACTTTCCTTGAGCAAGCTACATCCCTGTATAATACTATTTAAGAAATATGTACAATAAGAGTACTAAAAGAGGTATCCATATTGCTAGGCTAAAGAAGCAAGTAGGATTCATTCACATGTAAAAGTTAGTGTTACACATTTGGCCACTGTTGTAACATAGTTACTAACTTAACAAGAAACACGACCTCTAAACAATAACTCTAATCCCAAAAAACCATATTTTGGGTAAAAGATATGAAAATCTATACCTGATTCAAAAAGTGGCACAACCAATAACACATTTTTTTTTTCTCAGGGGGGGACTTATTTGAAATCATAATCTTAACCATTAATTGTCTCTTGAATTGAAAAGTGATATTACTTAAAACACCAATTTTATTTGTGGAGTTATAATTATGACTTAATTAAAACTGTGACCTTGAAAATTAGTACCATCACAAATGAAAAGGTTAAAATCATCTATTGAATGACAAACTTGAAAAATTATTTATTAATTAATTTTACTTTTTTAAATTTACATTAAAAATGAAAACAAATCCGTAAATAAAAAAGAAAAAATAACCATTTTAAAAGAAAAATTGCATCACGTAATTTTTTTAAAGTTAAAAAATAAAATTTAAAAACCAAATAAAACTTTAAAAAATGAAATTAAAAAAAAAAATCTTAGAAAAATACTAAAAAGAAAATAAATAAAAAAATAACAATTAAAAAACACATATAAAGAAAATTAGATAAAAAAAAACTAATAGTACTCATGATACTACTATTAATTATAAACTAAAAATTTAAAATATAAAATTAAGAAAAATAGTAAATTTAAATTTAAAATATAAAATTAAGAAAAATAGTAAACTAAAAATTTAAAATATGAAATTAAAAAAAATAATAAACTAAAAATTTAAAATATAAAATTAAGAAAAATAATAAACTAAAAATTTAAAATATAAAATTAAGAAAAATAATTAAAAAAAAAAAACCAAAAAATTAAACAAAGTTGTCAGGTTTGTTCCTAAAATTCCTTCTCCCCTTAACCATTTAGAGAATATTTAGAAGATCAATATGTTCAATTTTATATAAAATTTATCATTTGGTGGGGGTTACACTCGACAGTAGACTTTGTTTTAGAGAATATTTAGAAGTTCAATATGGTCAATTTTATATAAAATTTATCATTTGGTGGGGGTTACACTCAATAGTAGACTTTGTTTTAGAGAATATTTAGAAGTTCAATATGGTCAATTTTATATAAAATTTATCATTTGGTGGGGGTTACACTCAACAGTAGACTTTGTTTGTTTCTCTAATCATACCTCTTCATTCTGAAACACACTAATTAAGATGAAACAATGGCTTGTTAAAGTGTTTATATATAAAATTTATTTCACACATCTACTTTCTTGAGGAGACAACAACTTGTTAAAGTGCAAGGATATGAAATTTATTCTTGGAGGAAGCGATTTTGTTTGTTCAAGAAAATAGTGTACCATAACATCCGAGAATATTAAACTTGCAAGATGGTTATTTTTATGTAAAATTTAGGATTGGAGGAAAGTCCCCAAATAGTAATAGAATAAAGTATTTGGAGAATATTTAAAAGTACAAAATGGTGTTTTTTAGATAAAAAAATTTCTTTTGCAGAGGGTTGTGGGGAATAGTGGACCATTTGGAAAATATATAAAATTTTGAGATGGTGATTTTTATATAAAATTTTTGTTTTAGAAGAGAATCCTCAAGTACTAGTGGACCATTTGGAGAAACATATATTACGTGAAAAGAAGTTAGTGTTATAATGGAAATTGATAAAAATGGTTCACACTTTATTTATAATTATATCTCTTTATTATGGAACAGACTATCAACATTATCCATCTTCAACCTTTCTTTTGTGATATTTTTATTATTGATATGACTAACTATGTTCCTAAGTGTATGAACACCGATGTCCTTGGATTACTATTTTTTCTTGAAACAGATGTCGAAACTTGCACTTGCATTTTTCTAATTGATATTTATATAAAATATATGGTTAAGAAATCATTTTCCCAATAGTAAAATAGCACTAAGAGAAATGTAGTAGGGTAACCATCCATTGACAATTAGTACATTTTACCAATATTTTCTACGTGTAATAATGTTTTATATGGTTAGTAATATATGTTTTTTATATTTAGTTGTGTTTGATAAATTCATTGGTACTTTCAATTTGTTTTTGGTTTTCCATAGAAACAAAAATTAAATCATGAAAAAATTTCAAGGATTAATTCATAGATCTTATTATAGAAATCCAAGACACACAAACATATATGGTACAATATTTGTTAGTTTTCATTATGTTGAAATAGTTTTGTTTCATAATTTGAATGATATTTATGAAAACAATTATGATAAGAATTTCAATTATAACATAATTACCAACTTAACAAGAATTATGATCTAAAAACAAAAACTTTGACCCATAAAACCAATATTTTGGGTGAAAAACATCAAAATTAACTCCTATTTCAAAACGTGGTACTACCGGTGGCAACCTTTTCTTGAGGGGTGGTTAAAAATGTGACTTGATTGAAATGGTAGCCATGAAAACTGATATCATTGTGGAAAAATTGACTTAATTAAAACCATGTTGGTAATTGATACTATGTCAAATAAAAATGTTAGAATTCCCCAATCGAAAAATAAAAAAATTGTTTGTTAATTGATTATTTTTTTGGATTTACGTTAAAAATAAAAAAAACTTCATAATCAACTTAGAAATAAAATAAAAAATAAACACCACTTAAAAAAAAATGCATAACAAAATTTAAAAAGAAAATAACACTAAAGAAAATTGAAAACAAACCCTTAAACTCTAAATTTTTTAGTTTTTTTAAACACTTGAAGATGAATTAAAAAAAATGAAAAAACAAAAATTGAAAAAAAATTAGAAAAAACATTTTTTTTATTAAAAACAATAAACTGAAATTAAAACTAAGAGAAAAATTAAAATTAATAAGAACTATAAAAAAATTATTAAAAAGAATACAAATTAAATAAAAAAAACAAACAAAACCTTTTGATCATAGAGTAAGACCTAAAACTACTTCTAATTAGCTGAGAGCTCATCTTCCTTGGACATAAGGAAATAAGTTAATGGTTTGAGACCCAATGACATATAGTGGGAGTAAAAGTTTGCTCCATTAAGGACTACAAGTAGGTTATTTTATGTGTCATGGTTTTCTTTGAATAATGGTGATGAGTCAACCTGTATTCATGGACAATTAACAGTGACAACTGTCCTCACTATTGGTTGGCAACTGCATTATGATAGGTTCCACTATCTTTGGAATAGAAAAGTAAAGTAATATGGACAATTATAATGTTTATATAGTTACAAAAACATATAATTATGAAGACATGGATGATGAGTATATGGAAGTGATGCGTAACCCATTTTTAAAAATTTGAATGATATATATTAAATGTGATTAATAATTAAGTGTAAAGTTGGGGTTTGCAAAGTGAATTTTTTATTTATGGAAATGCCAATATCATATTCAAAAATTACAAAATCATTATATATTAATATCAATTTTTAAAAGTGAAACGTAATATTTTGAAAGTGCCAATATTGATTATCAAAAGGGAGGTAGGTGCGGGACGGGTTCTCTTTATCCCTAGAAGACAAAGGGTGATTACTTATTATTGGAATCTTAGTATCACCAAAAATAATGCAGCTGAGGCCTATGCTCTCCTGAAAGGGACCCAAATTGCGAGGGATTGCAAAATTTAAAAGTTAACCATAATAGGGGACTACAAAACAATCATCAAGTATTTTGTCAAGCACACCATTTCAAAAAAATCTATACTCAAAAGAACCGTTGAGAGGACCAGGGACACTATTAAAAGCATGGACACCTATTTCTACCACATCCTTCGTGCGAACAATTGGAAAGCCGACGAATAGGAAAACAAAGCAATAGGCAAAGGTAAAGGGAACTTGGAAATCAAAGGAAAGACCACTTTGCTCGTCCCCCCTTAACCCCCAATGATCTATCTCACACAAGATGTACACTCGCCCAACAAACACATGCATAGTGCGCTCCAGTGTAGTAGCTGATATGGACATACTCCCGACTCTCCTGGGAGGCCAAGGTGTGATGTTAAATCCATAAATGGAGTTTATAGTACTTTGATTTAGAAAGAAAAGGAACTCATGCGCAACAACATGCCAATCCCCCGTGGGACCCTGTGTTAGCACTGGAAGTCACCTCTGGATTGTGGAATGGGTAAGCTCAGTACCCATCAGTTTATATGTCATAATGAATAAATTTAAGGGTGGTCTAATGGACACGGCCTCGGGATTATGTCTCTTTAACTCAGAAAAATGGGCTAGTGTGCATAAGCAGATGAGGTCTTGATCTAACTTCAGTCAGTAAGTTGTAGTAAAGGTGAGTAGGGGGAATAAATTGAGGAGAGTGAAGAGGTCTACTATGGACATCCATCCTTCCAGCAGCCTAAAGAGGAAAAAATCAAAAGACAAGATCCTCTTAGTTCAGAGTTTTAAGGAACTGAATGAAATTATCACTGAATTGAAATCAAACTTACATCACAATTGAATAAGAAAAACCCAACTGGATCATCCATTCCCGAGTCATTCAACGTTCTATGCCCTACATCACAACACATAAAATGATTAAAACTGGTCGCGATGTCACTGTGATCAAACCTACATCAAAAAAACATAACTACCCTCGAATGGATCCTCCATGCCCGAGTGTTCTAACACAACTGTTTACAGAGATATGAAAATAAGCTGGCTTACATTAAACAAGAGGTCTCAAATATAGATACATAACCAAAAGAACCAGAGCTTCATTAAAAATTTACAATACGGGAGCCTAGCTCAACCATCGACCCTAACAAAATATCAAAACTGAGTATTTATACTCAGAACAACTTGCCAACACCAAGAGTGTGACCTGGATACTTCATTCAAAGCTTCATGTATTCACCTTCTTCTGTTAGTCTTCACTTGCATTCTTCTGTCAGATACGATCTCATATCAGTATGGGCTTTGTAAGAAAATTCATTGACAAGGAGACCTTGGGTTGGAAACCTGCCTCCATGGCCGATGCTTCCATGCTTTCCCTTTACGGGGTGAAACGAGGTTTCAACTACCTCCCCCTATTTCCATTAACTAGTTGCATCGGGATCAGGATGGAGCCTGCCACCCATGAATGCCCCAGGTGAGCTCACGACACCTTTGAGTCAATTCTGGCATCCCAAGGCCACGCAACTCTTTATCTGTAACCAACTCGGGCACTCCAACCTTTTGCGCAACTCCATTCCATCGCTCCACGCGACCTCGGGATATGAACTTACGCATCACCTACATGAAATTACAGGATTTCACCTGTCGAGAGTATTCACTCCCCTTGATTTCAAATATCCTGATGTTCGATCCCATGAAATGACCCATCTAGATCAATGGTCGGATTTTCTTTCAATTTGATAGCCACGATCATTTCCTTGAAAAATACCAGCCACCAGTAGCTCGACAGTCGCTTTCCCATTCTTCGGGCCCCACTTTCCATATGACCGCGGGCTGTGATCATGGGCCCAACTCTCAGGCACGTTGGGATTTGGCGTTTCCTGAATTCACATTGTGCTCCATGGTCAACCTTTGAGTCGCGGAATCATGACCACTCGGATCGGGTGACACATGTCTCCTTGCATCAGACGGCCCAAATTGCTTCAGCATTTAGGGACTTGGGATATCAGCACTTCTCACTTCGGTCTTCCCAAAATGAAATTTCTCATGCCTCAGATCTAGCACCACGCGTCCTGCTGAAATGGATGGCCCAGATCATTTCGTGACTTCACATTTTGCGATTTCGCATGACCCTGCCCTTTGACTGCTCCATCCCATGAGTCAGCGAAATGCTAATCTCACACCACATGATCTTCTCAGGATAGACGGCTAGGATGGCCTCGCAATTTCAGAACTCTTGCTGAAGTTAAACTTGGCGTTAAATTTATATCCCGAGCACCCAATGGCCATCGATCCGAGTTGCCTGATGGATCTTTGTCGTTGGAAATTGATCTTACTCGCTCGCTTGATTTTCTTTTATATCAGACTGCTTTAAGTGTTTCACTTGGTGCTCATGACTGTGACCTGTGAACAATTTCTTGGATGACTGGTTGAAGGCTTGGGAAAGTAGAGGATCAATGACAGAGGTAAAGAGAGAAGCGCTCGACTTTAGGGAAAACACAAAGTATTAGGGTCGATACTCTTCAGGCATGCCGAAAAGGAAAACAAGTCGATCAAACGGGTGAAGGCAAACAGAAGAAAACTACAAGCCGAGAGGAAAAAGTTACGATTGGGTCTGGAAAAAAAGGAGAAAGAGGAAAAATTACAGACCTAGGTAGAAACCACAGACCTACAAGACTATGACAAGTTTATGTGATAATATTTGGCTCCACAGGGGATGGCATGCTCCCTGCGAGCTGCCAAGAACAAGTAGTTCCAATGCCTTAGCTGTTGGGTTATGGAGTCATGCTCAAAAAACATCTCGCTGAGGATTATAGGCCAAAAATTACTCTAAACAAAAGAAAATGCATGGGCTCGATAAAGAGCTTATTTATGTACAGTCCTAGGATAACTAATTTTTTACAAAGCGTTAGGTGAAAGAAAACTTCCACCATAACTAACCAGACTGTTCGGTAATATAATTCTTCTCTTTACTACAAATAATCCATAAAAGGTAAGGGAAGTATGACAACATAAAGAAAACATGTATTGGAACACTGGAAATACCTACGAATGATGATAATATGAACAATTTTGTAGGCTCCAATGCTTTTGGAAAACATAGTTGCATATATAACCCCATAGGGTCGCAAAATTTATAATCAGGAAAGATTGACTGGTAAGAAATTACCTCCTGCACTTCATTGCTTCTCACCCATCATTCGATGTTCTCAGAGTATACAGGTGGGTGGAGGATAGAAGTAGGTTGGCTAATCCCAAGTGATATGTTCTCACTTATAGTTTCTAGGATAGGAATATCCTCTGCATCTCTTTCATAAGACCAGTAAACAAACTCTTCCTTCGATTCTGAAAAACTAGGAAAAAACATAGAGGAACCTTCCTTAGCTTTTGTTGCTATCTTTTCATCTATCTCAGCTTCATAGTTAGGAGAAATATCTTCTGCATAATACACTTTCTCTTTGACATTGGGATATTCAGAAGATATATGTTGACCTTCATGAACGCTTAAAACAACAAATACGTATGATATGATGCCAGATGTTTCTATGTTATCTCTATCATAATGAATATCATTCAACACCTCATGCTCTTCACGGAAAATCATTTCTTCCACAATAACAACTTCATCACAAAACTGATCTTTGTGACAGGCAGAGTCTTTATAAAACAAATAAAACTCATTACAACCATTTTCATAAAGACACTCAACTGGAAAATAATCTTTGTAAAATGAATTGAAAGCTGCATGAAAAATGGTCAAAGAGATGATGCTTGAAACGGGAAGAGATCGACACCAATCATGAGAAGTCCCCTGTAATGAATACTTGAAAATATTAACCTGATTATCTTCCTGCATGATATGAATTCAATGAATAAATTCATGAAAGTCCAACAAAATCTCAACTGGTGCTTCCCACCCTTTTCCTCGGAACCTAGGAAGGCTACTTTCCCATTCATCTCTACTAGGTGGTGGGTTAGGGAGACCAACTATTTTTGAAAAATCATAGAAATCAAACCTCTGAGATAAGATCTGGTCCATTTCATACCAGTGGAGTCTCCATAGTGGAGTCTCCAGGTGCACAGTTGCAATCTTCAATGGTTCTGATATTTGATGCACCTTCAAAATCAAAATATTCTTTGTCATTCTATCCCAGGTAAAAGTTTTCAATTCTTTCCCCGACAATGGTGCTGGAAATGTTAGCACTGGAAGTCACCTCTGGATTGCGACAGAGGTAAGCCCTGTACCCAACAGTTTATATAGCACAATGAATAAATTTAAGGGTGGTCTAATGGACGCGGCCTCAGAAAACTAGGCTGGTGTACATAAGCAGAAGAGGTCTTGATTTAACTTCAGTCAGTAAGTTGTAATAAAGGTGAGTAGGGGGAAGAAATTGAGGAGAGTGAAGATGTCTGCTATGGACATCCGGTCTTCCAACAACCTAAAGAGGAAAAACTCAGAAGACAAGATCCTCTTAGTTAAGAGTTTTAAGGAACTGAATGAAATTATCATTGAACTGAAATCAAACATACATCACAATTGAATAACAACAACCCGACTGGATCATCCATGCTTGAGTCATCCAACGTTGTAGGGAAAAGACAACACAAAAACTGATTAAAATTGGTCGTGATGTCACTGTGATCAAACCTACATCACAAAAACATAACTACCCTCGACTAGATCCTCCATGCCTGAGTGTTCTAACAAAAATATTTACAGAGATATGAAAAGAAGATGACTTACATTAAACAAGAGGTCTCAAATACAGATACATAACCAGAAGAACCAAAGATTCATTAAAACTTTACAATACGGGAGCCTAGCTCAACCATCGACCCTAACAAAATATCAAAAACGAGTATTTATACTCAGAACAACCTACCAACACCAAGAGTGTGACCTAGCTACCTCATTCAAAGCTTCGCGTATTCACCTTCTTCTGTCAGTCTGCACTTCTATTCTTCTGTCAGATGCAATCTCAGATCAGTATGGGCTTTGTAGGGAAATTCATTGACAGGGAGACCTTGGGTTGACAACCTGCCTCCACGTCCGACGCTTCCATGATTTCCATTTACAGGGTGAAACGAGGTTTCAACTACCTCCCCCTATTTCCATTAACTAACTGCATCGAGATTGAGATGGAGCTTGACAACCATGAATTCCCCAGGCAAGCTCATGACTCCTTTAAGTCAATTCTGGCATCCCGAGGCCACTCAGCTCTTTCTCTGTAACCAACTCGGGCACTCTAGCCTTTTTCGTAACTACATTTCATCACTTCATGCAACCTTGAGCTATGACCTTACACATCCCCGGCATGAAATTTCAAGATTTCACCTGTCGAGAGTCTTCACTCCCCTTGATTTCAAATATCCCAATGTTCGATCCCGCAAAATGACCCATCTAGATCAATGGTCACATTTTCTTTAAAATTGATGACCACGATCATTTCCTTGAACATTCTCAGCTGCCCGTTGCTTTCCCATGGCCCCACTTTTCATATGACCGCGGGTTGTGATCATAGTCCCAACTCTCAGGTGCATCGGGATTTCATGTTTTGCAAATTCACACTGCACTCCATGCTCAACCTTCGAGTCGTGAAATCATGATCACTCAGATCGGGTGACACACATCTCCTTTCATTGGATGGCCCAAATCGCTTCGACATTTCAGGACTTGGGATATCGACACTTCTCACTTCGGTCTTCCCGAAATGAAATTTTTCGTGCTTTGGACCTAGCACCATGCGTCCTGCTGAAATGGACGACCCAGATCATTTCGCAACTTCGCATTTCGTGAGTTCGCATGACTCTACCCTTTGACTACTCCATCCTGCGAGTCAATGAAATGCTAATTTCGCGCCACGTGCTCTTCCTAGGATCGACGGCTAGGTTGGCCTCGTGATTTCAGAACTCTTGCTGACGTTAAACTCGGTGTAACTTTATATCACGATCACCTGATGGCCATCGATCCGATCTGCTTGATGGATCTCCGCTGTTGGAAATTGATCTTGCTCACTTGCTTGATTTTATTTTATATCAGACTGCTTCAAGTGTTGCACTTGATGCTCACGACTACGACTTGTGAACAATTTCTTGGATGATTTATTGAAGGCTCAGGAAAGCAGAGGATCAATGACAGAGGTAAAGAGAGAAGCGATTGACTTTAGGGAAAACATAAAGGCTTAGGGATGATAATCTTCAGGCAAGCCGACAAGGAAAACAAGTCGATCAAACGGGTGAAGGCAAATAAAAGAAAACTACAAGACGAGAGGAAAAAGTTATGATCAGGTCTGCAAAAAGAGGAGAAATAGGAAAAATTACAGACCTAGGTATAAACACAGACCCATAAGACTCTGACAAGTTTATGTGATAACACTGTGCAAGTCAAATATTCAACATAGTGCTCTTCCTCCCCCCCCCATATCCTCTCATCAATTCCACTCGCGCAAATGATCAGGGATAAGATAGAGGTAAGAATTCAAGGCATGTGTAACAAACATTGGCAGCATTTCAAGCTCCAGAGTAGTCACCTTACATGAAAAATGAAGGATGCAGCACGGGAACTCCAGAGTACTCATAGCCCTATCCATTATATAGAAATCCATAGGAGGGCAAGCGTTGCATTCAAGTTAGTAAGCTACAAGAAGAGTTCAGCTTCTCCAAGCCAAGGAGTAATTCATAGAATTAGGTGGACAGGTAAAGACAAAGGAAAGGCCACAGTTCAATACAATGTCAATATCATAGGAAAGAAAAAAGATCGTAATAGGGAAAGCCAATGAACGCGATCTGTTCAGAGGAACAAGAGAAGGAAGCATTTAAAGTCAAGCCACCTGAATCAACCTGTCATTACAATCCAGATCATATCTCATCAACTATCACAATTTCAAGGCAAAAGAAGGGACCGCGCTGGAGAAGAGAAAGCCATAGTAAGCATGGACCAACGCAGATCCCAAGAATATACAGAGGAGGAAACGGTATGTGATAAATTCCTCACAGCCCAACATCTGGCCATGCACTTAGATTCTCATAGTGCCACCTTAAATTTCACCTTGGAAACTCTCTCAAATCACCGAGCCTTGATCATTCAACTCCAGGATGAGGTGGACTTCTTGAGAAGATAAGGGGAAAGGATTGAGAAAGATAAAGGAATCAGAGCTCAGGAAGTGGAAGGCCAAAGCAGCAGTGAAGAAGGTGAGAACCGAGCAGACCTGACCCTCCTAGACTTGAACATTTCTCTGGAGCTTCCCATTGACGAAATCCCAACATCCACTAGCAAGGAAAACAAGAAGTAATAAATGAACTCAATCAATTTTTTTGTAAAATTCGCTATGCCAAATCGCACTCTACAAGCAATAGCTAGACTTGTAAGTCTTAAATAAATAAGCAGATGAAGTTTTTTGGGGAACAAGCTCATGTAGAAAGATCTTAGTAACTCAGATACTGGGTCATAGACTCATATCTCCCCACCTTTTTTGCACACTAGTGACTTCGTTCACACCTTTTATATATAAATCATATTTCTGTTTCTGTGAAAAAAAAATATTGATTATCAAAAGCACAAAATCGGATTATGAAAGTGCCAATGTAGGTTTTCAAAAGTGATTTTTTTTTTTTTTAAAGTGGCAATATCAGATTCAAAAAGTGAAAATTCCACTTTTGAAAGTGTCAATTTTGAATCTAAAAGTGTAATTTTGGAACTCGATATTGGCTCTTTTGGAACTAGATTTGACACTTTGAAAACCCCATTTTTGGAATTTAGAAAGGCTATTTTTTAATCTATCTTTGAAGTGGATTTGACAAATTTTGGGTTATTCATAGGGGAAAAATGTAAAGACTTGTCATTCCTAGCTAATTCAAGGAGATATTGGTTTGTAAGTAATAGTGGACCACAAAATTTAAGACTAGTTGAGCACTATAAAAATCACTATCTTGAAATTTATAATCCCCCAATTCAAGAATTATGAGTAGAGTGGTAAATGCACAACCTGTTCATTAAAGAGTATTTAAAAGTTCAAGATGGTGATTTTATAACACTCATCTATTCTCACAGAGAAAAGAGATTATGGAAATCATCTATTCTTTGGATGAAAAGCTCAAGATGGTGATTTTATTATATTTCATTTTAAAATCTTTGGATTTGATTTTCTTTGGGAAGAAAATCATAGGAAATAATCTTGTTGGGAGAAGCAAGCCACATGATAGAAGCCTTAATGCATTCAGAGGAAGAGTGGAAAATGAACTACCCCAACACACCAACAAACTCAAAAGAATATGGAGAAAAGAAGAATGTTAAGTAGTTCATGAAACAACAAGAATTATTTTTAGGACTATAAATTGAGGTTTCAATACTAAATTTACTTTCTAGCACTCAATTTTAGCATATTTTTGGTGAAAAGTTCAAGATGGTGATTTTATTAGCTATCAACTTAAAATTCATTTGGAATTGTTGTTTTCAATTTATAACCCTTTTGAGTTAAAAATACATCACAATGGTATTAAATTGAAACATTTTAAACTTCAATATGGTTATATCATGAAAACAACCAATCCAAAGTGTTATAGATTGAAAAGGATTCAAATGACAAGTAAAAATTTCATTAGTGAACCTCAAATTGGTGTTATTTATTACTATGAATAACTATGTTTCTAAGTGGATGGACACTAATGTCATTGAATTAAATATCTTATCTTCAAAATAGATCACAAATGTATTCAATTGAAACATTTTTTCTCCAATATGGTTAGAATATCATGAAAGCAACAAATTCAATTTTTTTATAGAATGAGAATGGTTCGATTGTCACCCAATTTTTTTCATTAGTGAATCTTGAATAAGTGTTGATGTTTGTCAATTTTTTTCATGTTGAATTTTTAGTGTTAGAATTAAAGTGGGGTTTACAAAAAATAGAATATTGAGAAATGCAATTATGAAATTTGTAATGAACTGCCTCGTTACGGAAACCATTCTAGTGATAGGTGCAATTTTTTTTTTTTTTTTTTTTTTTTT
>ML777110.1:588287-615722 GCA_009831015.1 Picea engelmannii
AAGGTAGTAAAAACATCCTGTCATATAACTCAATGCATCATAATGAAAGAAAAGTTTTATCATATAAATCCAGATCACTTGCGAGCAAGTGTCCTCAAAGAATAAGTTAGGTAAGTGCGCCAGAGCGGGATGTTACAAAATTGTGCTCAATATTAAATTAGTTTTGGTAAATATTTTGAAACATTGTATTTAATGGTAGTTGTGATTGTAGAAACAACATTATTTTGGAAAAATCCATCGAAGGTAATGTATGGGATGATGGAAATATTTATATAATTATAAAGAATTCTAATTATGTAAAAACACAATTCTTATGGATGACTCCATGGAAAATAATCTATGGGGCAATAAAAATATCTATATAAGTACAAAGATATATAATTATGGAGACATGAATGGTGAAGTGTGCTTATAGGTGATATGTGTAATGCGTTTTAAAAACTTTGAATGATATGTATTAAAAGTAATTTATAATTAAGTGCAAAGTTGGGTTTATAAAGTGTACAATTTAGTTATAGACGTGCCAATATAATATTCCAAACTAAGGTGAGAAAATCATTTTTCAAAAGTGTGAAATCATGGTATGAATGTTCTAATATCTATTTTCAAAACTGAAAGATTAGATTTTGAAAGTGCTAATATTGGATTTTGAAAGTGCAAAATTTAGTTTTGAAGGTTACAATATTAGATTCCAAAAGTGAAAAATCCAATTCCAAAAGTTCTAATATCAAATCGAAAAGTGCAATTTTGTAACGTGATATGGTACTTTTGGGACTAGATTTTGCACTTTAGAAACCCAATTTTGGACTTTAGAAAGGTTATATTTGGTATGTTTTCAAAAGGGTTTAGACTAGAATTAATCCAAATGTAATGAAATAGGGGTTTATTGTTTTACTACACATTTAAAACCATAGTGTGTATATGAGTTTTAAGGAATTAAATTTTAACAATATGCAAAATGTGAAGTTTTAATTACCACATTGCATTAAAAATTAAGACACATATTCATGGATTCACCCAATGGAAAACCTAACATTGCATATCTTGGTGATTCTTATGGAATAATTCTATTGGATCCAACCTAATGAACATGATTGTGTCACATTATAAGTTTCAATATCAAGCTCATCTATAAAGGATTCGAATATCAAGTTACATTGAGAACCATTATTACACAAAGCATTTACCTTTTGGTTCTTTACTTGAAATTTGATTTGAAATAGTGCATTTATGTTTCCACTCACCCTTGGCTACTTCAATGTAGTGAATACTATGGTTTCATGTACATCTTAGTTGCTTCTTGTGCTAGTTTTCATTTTTTAATAATTACATTTGTTGCCTTCTTGGATTTGTACCATTTGGGACACAATTTTGGATAAAGTTTCCAATACTTCTCATCTATGAGCCCATACACATGACAAATCCATTTTATTTTTGTTTGTTCCTGCAATCCTTTTTCCTTGGTCTTGTTGGTCTCTTCTTGACCCTTATGTGGTTTCCTTTTCTTGATGCCACGCTCAATGTAGTGATATTTCTTGCTCACCTCATTTGGGATTTTCACATTAAAGATAAAATTTCCTTCAGATATGGATAAATAGTCCTCCAATTTAATTCACATATATATTCCAAATAAATACCAACCTAATGGCTTTCTTCTAGAATTTATACGTGTATTCTTGTACACGTTGTCCTTATTCACACTAAAGGTACTACCATAGAATTTATACGTGTATTCTTGTACACGTTGTCCTTATTCACACTAAAGGTACTACCATTTCATGAGTTATTGCTCTTCGTAGCAGATGGAACCGAATTATGATTTTAAGAATTCCTTAAAACCTTCCCATTCTATAACTATGGGATTTTTTCTCATCTTCAATCCTTATACATAGCTTTTCCATCATAATAGAAAATGTTAACATTTTAAAAAATGCAAAAGAAATTAATTACATTTCTTTGATTCGATAAAATAGAAAATAAACCTATATCTATTTGAACAAGGTTTTAAACATTTTAGTGTTAAATTTAACATCATATATTGGTATTTCAAGTTTTTATTCAACCTTAAATTGAATTTTTGAAGATGAAATAAGATAATTAGTATTACTTGGGTCTCTAGATTCTCACCTTTGGAGTGTTTTAGGTCGACAATTTCTTCATATTTATCAATATATACTAAGTTCCCTTACCCTTCATTACCAATATTTGGGTTACCATGTTAATCGATGCAACAATGATATGCTCAAGTCAAGTAAATGTGGATTCCAAATCTTTGTTGTTATGTTTATCATGAGAATTCCCCACCAATTATGGTTTATTGATTCTCCACTTTCTCGATATCCATTGCAAGTCCTTATCATACTTGTTGTTCACCAAGTGTTTTTATATTGGTCTTTGATACCATTATGATCCAAGGAAAAATTTTAAGCACTAAAATTTTTCTATAGGCTATTTTTTCACGCTTTTTCCCAAAAGAAGATTTGCAAATTTTCATTTTTTCAAAAAATAATTCGTTAAAATTTTGTAGGATAAAAATATTTTACCTTAAAAATCACCAATTTTTTACAGAAGTTGTATAAAATCCTTTGAAATTTGAATATTTTTACAAAAATATCACCAAACATTTTACACCTTCCATATTAAAGATTAGTAAAATTCACCAAAGTTTCTACATTTTAAGATAAATTTCCATCCTTCAAATCATCCCTTTTATGATCCATAAATGGTCAACCTATGGCTCATTTATCTTGCCAACATGCATGTTCATTGCAAAATTAAAGTGTACTGTCTCTACAATTCTCTGTGAATTGAGCTCAAGATTCTCCAATATGAATTTACTACCATCAATCAATCAATCAATCAATCAATCAATCTATCTATCTATCTATCTATCTATCTATCTATCTATCTATCTATCTATCTATATATATATATGGTTTAAAAATTTGGTTTAGTTGTTATGTAAAGTAAAGATCAATGTCCAACAATGGAGAATGGCCACTCTGTTTTTGTTATGCCAATTGATTAACAAACTCTACATATTTAAATATTCAAAACCAACACTTCTAATATTCTTTTCAGAAATAAGCATGAATGAATCTATTTATAGTTCGGTCTCAAGTTAGATTTTTTTTTTTTGTAGTCTCAAGGCCAATGATTTTCCTCAAATCAAGACCACTTCTTCTATAAATCATGCCAACTAGACAAGGCCTCTTTTTATATATAAAAATGTTCAAACCCATCACTTAACCAATATTATATATATGCTCATTCTTAAAATAATAATAATATATATATATATATATATATATATATATATATATATATATATATATATATATATATATAACACTCAACTGATAATAAGATCCACAATTTGTTTATTGTTATCACTACTTCCATAAACATGAAATATTAAACATATATATAGATGTAATAAAATGATCGGACATAGATGGTTGTAGATAAAGGAGTATATGCACAACCTAAGGACGAATGAGTTGACTACATGTTGAGTATACATCATTAGAACAAAGATCCATGCTGGTTGTAGAAAATAATCAAGTTCTCTATAGAAGTGCATACTACAATTATGGTTGTATCTAGTCATCAACACAGAACACAAGTAGACACACTATGCCAATGATGAAGAGTAAAGTTGGTTAGGGTGTTGATCCCACCCAATGACTACAACAAATAGAAATTAAGGGTGTGGATAATCAATTTGATAAACAATTGCAAGTATAGCTTAGGCAATTAAGAATAAAAAACAATCTTATGCAAGGATACATTGTAGGGTTTCTCCCAAGCACCCAACAACTAGTGTGTGTTGTGGAATGATGACTCTTAGCAGTGAAAATTTTAGAAACATATCATGGAAATGGAAACACTGATAAGAATCTCTTGTAACAACCCAAATTTCATCCTCAATGTATAATTGTATATTTCTAAATATTAGAAATGGATGGGGGATGATCAATGTAATCTATAAACATTGTACATTGAAAAATAATAAAATGAAATACACCACTGTCTGCACATAGGTAAGGAATAGAGTAAAAATGGACTATGATTCCATAAGAGAGGGGTATTAATGGGGTTTCCAGATGCCTTTAGTATTAATACACTTCCATTAATTAGTTTGGCATTTATCTATTTACCCCTTTGACTTATTAAGAACTCAATCATTAAAATCATGTTAGAGGTTGGGTGAGAAACTCATCTCACTTAGTTATGATAACATGGCTTGAGTGTACACATATTGGGGAAGATTTTGAGTCAAGAAAGAATAGAAAAAGAAGGAAGAGGAAATTTGAGTAGAGAGGAGAGTTTTTTACAGTTGAGAATGAAGTGAGGAAAAAACATAGTTTAGTGATGATAAAGAGTAGGCAACCATTTAGTGTAAAAGATAGCTTGCTAGATCTAGAAATTTCATGAAGAGTTATTTTTTTATGCCCGTGAGGGAATTATTGTTGAGGAAATTACCCAAGAACAAGTGATATTGTTGTTGTGAGAATTCTTGTTGTAGTTGGATTTGGTGGAGCCCCTAGTAGAGATATTCCTGATTGGTCTCTATTTGATCTCTGGAGAGGATGGATATTGTATGAGGGACTATGTTCCAGAGAATAAAGTCCCATCCCTTGGGTTGTGTAGACTAATGGGGAAGAGAGATGGGAGGTTGGATTTGCTAGAGGAGACACGTCACTATGTTTTAGAGGGTATTTGGGTTGTTTTTTTGGACTGTATACACCCATATGAGCATGTCCATCCTTGTAGACTCATAGCCCCAGATCAGTGGTGACTTGCTACTAAGAGAATTGGAGAAAAATAGTCTATGCTTGGGTGGAACATTCGATGTTTGTTTCGAGTTGTGTAAAACATTTTTGAAAGATAAGTGTTGTAATTATTGTGTTATTTATTGTTAAATTATGTGTTTAAATGTTTCATTTTAATTTCTATTTTATGTGATTGTATGTCTATGTGCATGCTTAAATAATTTTCATTCATGATTTTAAAATTAACCATTAGCAACATGAGATTGTATGCCATTTTGTGCGTATTTCCACATTTAAACCAATATGTTAGTTGATTTAGTGGTAATGTGGCCCAACAAGGGACTTGGGTACATTACAGATTGACATCATAGCGCAAGTTTCAACACTAGGCTTGTATGGGACAAAGACTAGTGTGAACGTAAAAAATTCATTGTTGTAGAGTTTTGGTATGAATTAAATTTGGGGAAATTTGGAAAGTTTGAGTGAAATACCCAACTTTCTAATCAATTTTAGGTTGAATTTATCTCATAATCGTGAAAGGGATGATTAATTGCATCGATATGTAAGTTGCAGAGTTAAAATTTGGCTTGGGAGTTTGAATTATGTGTTTTCATGGTAGCCATGAAGGTTAGTGAAATTGATGGTTGAGATCACATTGATCTTGAGATTAATGGTCTAGATTCATCCTAGATTTGGACAAAAATTTCTAAGGATTTCTAAGTTTTTTTTTGTAAATAAAAAAGGGGTATTTCCTTATTAATGCCCTGTCACTGTACAAAACTGATATATGTCACTGGCATGCCACTTGTTCTGCCAAACTAGTGGAAACCAAAACATGTGGCAGCCAATTGTGCTTTCGGCCAAAAAGAGCCACTACCACTTGCTCCGCCATTTTGTTGGAAACCAGAGCAAGTGGCAGCTGGTAGTGATAACAAATCTGTCTAGGCATACTGAACATACTAACAAAATATGAAAATTAAAACTAGGAAAAAAACTAAACAGAGTATCAGACCAAGTTGACAAGAAGAGAATTCCATCTCTATGCAGGTGAGGCTCAAAGAACTGTGAAGAATTAAACATTGGAGGGGATATGAGAATAGTTGAACCTGCCATTCGAAGAGCCGCTATGAAGGGTACCATCGCTAAGTTTGAGCACATAGGGTTGTGCATAGGTCAAGCATCTCTTCTTGGCTGTCTCATTCGAGAAGGCGTCAAACAACATGTCGATTTAGCTACTGATGAGGGTGTGTCAGTGGAGTTTCTCCATCATATAGTCTCTCATTTCAAAAATAATCTCCAGATGCTCCACGCTGAAGAGGTTGGGTGGAGTCTGGTCGCAATCCACATCTGGGTTCAACAGTGGAGGCTCAGCCCGACAATCCATCGTGGGGAGTTCCTCTTGAACAATGCAAGTGGCACCATCCATGGCCACCACTGGATCTATAGAAAAAACATTGGTGTTGGGGCTGTCATGGGCATCTGGGACCATGTAGAGGAGGGAATTTGGTGGAACATGAATTGGTACCTCTGATAATTCCTCCTCCACGAAGGCCATTGGAGGTGTATGTCATTGTGACGTGGTTAGCCGATTCTAGGCTATGGATAGAGCCCTCTCCAAATTGTGCAGGTGTATCTTCCTTGCAGTGTAAAAGTACCAGGTTGAACCTTGCCTGAGTTTTCCTCTCTCTCTCTCTCTCTCTCTCTCTCTCTCTCTCTCTCTCTCTCGGCATGGTGGAGCCTGGAGGTCGAAGAAATCTACGAATGAGGCCAGAGAGAACTGACTGGACCAAAAATAAATTCCCAAGTAGAGCGAGGAGACAAAGAATTGAGGTGAATTGGTGAATGCCATGGCTGAGCTGGATAATTATCCAAGGGGAAGATATGACCATTCTTCTACCTCCCATACCCAACGTCATCATCCCACAATTAATTGTTGAGGCCACCATTAATCCTGCGCAGAGGAGCTATTCTCCCTCCCTCTGCTAGTGTTTATGGCCATCCTCCATCCAAGAATAGGTTTTGGGGTGGGGGCTGGCCATATTTATGGCAAGTTTTGTGAGGGGGATGTGTGGCTTCCCCTGGGATATGTGTCACCCCACCCGAGGTAAGGATTTCTAAGTTAAATAAGTTCGACAATTTAAAATATTTTTGAATTCGTTGAAAGACAAAATCCAATTTTGTTGATGAACACTTTCTCAGTTTACCAATGTAACAATTACTTAAGTTTGTCGAAGGAGAAATTCAATGTTCGAAAAAGTTGGAGAATTTTTTTATCTACTAAAGAAACCATTTTGGGGGTTGCTGAAGTGCATTTTGTAGGTTGTCGATGGAAAATAATTTCAGAGTTCGCTAAAAAGACAAAATTTTCTATTCGCTGGAGAAACCCCTTTAGGGGTTGTTAAAGTGAATTTTGTAGGTTTTCTATGGAAAAGTGTTTAATATTTCATTGAAAAACAAATTTTTCAATCCATCGAAGAAACCATTTTGTAGGTTGCCAATGTGCATTTTGTAGGTTGATGATGGAAAACAATTTTGAAGTTTGTTGAAAAGTCAAATTTTTAATACACCGAATAACCCGTTTTATAGGTCCCTAAAGTTCATTTTGTAGGTATCCAATGGAAATGAATTTTGGAGTTCGCTGAAAAGAAAAAAAACAATCTATTGATGGAATCATTTTGGAGGTTGTTGAGTGCATTTTGTAGGTTTCCAATGGAGAAGAACTTTTGAATTCACTAAAGAAGGTTTTTTAAAGTTTGACAAAAGACATTTTTTGAAGTTCATCAAGAGATCTATTTTGGAATATGTCGATGGAATATATTTTCAATCCACTGATGAAAGGAAATTTCAGTTCGTCGATAGGAGAATTTTGGAGTTTGCCGATGAAGGAACACAATTGATGATCATTGATAGAAGAATTATTTAGCTCATCTATAAGGATGGTGACTTTTATGTATCAAGGGATGACAAGAGAAAATTAGTCTCCGTGTTCCATGCCACATCTACAACATTGCAATGTCAATAAGCGGATGGTTTTTATTCAACAAAAAATCTAGAGCCATTGTTTTTTCTAGCCATAGTAAGAGAAGATTAACTTAGAATTAGATTAAATTTATAGGGTATGTCCATAGTGAGAAAGCCTAAAAAATTTCCAGTGAGAGCTACTTACCATATTTGCTTAAATTTTCCATAAAATGAAAATTAGTGTTTTTTAAAGAATATGGTGGAATTCTTCGACATGTGCTCTATTATTGATGAAATTTTTATAGTGAGTCCAAAACCAAGACACAAAGATACCTAGTTGTTTTTGGTATAATTGTAAAGGGTTGGGAGTGGAGGCACTGAAATAGGTCAAAATATACTATTTGGGGCCAACATTTAGAGATTTTTGAGATCTTTGGAGGAAAAGGGACCCCAGATCGCAAATATGGAAAATTTTAGTTAGTAGACATTTAACCTCCTCAACAAGATGGACAAATTTGTCTTAAGGAAATTTTCCCCAGTTTTACTTTGTTTGGGATATTGTCAACTTTGCTAAAAAGTCCAGGTTTAGAAATAATGTAAAAAGAGCAAAGTTGACAATCCCATATTTATACAAAATTTGACTAGAGCATTAGATTCAAAATATGAAAATTTATTTGTATTCACGATAAAAAATTCTACGTATGATCAATATAAATGTTTTCTTGTTTCCTGACAGATTTTCTTCTATAGATGGCAAAAGATGGCTTCTCTACTAGATTGCACTAGTGAGAGTAGAGAACAATTGAGTAGAAATGACAAAGTTCAAAAATATATAACTTTTAGCTCATAACTCAGAATGAGGCATGAGTATATTTGTTAGAAAGTTGATTTAGAGGAGAATGTGTCTAAATAGTTAGAATCTAGTTTATTGTAACTACACTTTTCATAAATTGATATGAAGAATGACCTATAGCATAATTAATGAAATATTTTGCAATATTCATAATTCTAACAATAGTTTTTGGATACTCATTTTTGTAGAATTAGAGGTATATGCATAAAATATTTGGTTCATAAATGAGGACTAAAGGTATGGATGATGGATAAGGTTCTTATATCCATGGAGATGAGATTAACGAATTAAATATCAGTATGGAAAATGCAATGATATATTCTAATGGACATAGAAATGGAGTGACACCTGTAGAGTTGATCAAGAACTTGTAGAAAGAAGTGTAGAGCTATAGAGTAGATAATGAAAGGTTGATCAAAGATCAAGAGAAGTAGAACCAAATTAATCCCCAAATGACACAGAGTCTAAATAACATGCAAATACAAATAAATAAGGAAGAATTCATTCATATGGGCAAGGGAAACAAGAACAAAATGAGCCCAATATGATATATTCCTGAGGCAAAAGGATGAGATAATAGTCTAGAAAGTGTTGAGGATACGAGGGAGACCATATGCATAAAGATTGTCCTAATAAAGGAGATAGGGATGAGGACTATGCATTACATTCAAGAAGTTGATACAATGGAAGACATGGGTAGGATCACGCCAAGTATTTATGCATCCTTGGGTAATAGATAAGTAGAGTTTCAATGCCACATGATTGAGGTGGAAGGTAAGATTGGTAATCATCCCATGTATATTTTGATTTATTATGGAGTTAGTCATAGCTATATAGAACTTGACTTGGTTGAAATATTTAATTTGAAGAGATGTAAGTATGAAAAATGTTGGTTGGTTCAGCTAGACATTGGAACCAAGAGAAGAATCAATGAGCTTGTCAAAGATTGTGCTTTGAACATGAATGGAGTTAGCACTAAGGTAGTTTTGAACATCATACTAATTTTTTCATATGATTTTTTGATTGGTATGGATTGGTTGAATAGACATCATGTTATCCTAGAATGCTACAACAAGGATTTCACATGCCTTAACAAGGGAACTCAAGGATAGTTTAAGTTATTTAAAGGAATATATCTATCAAAGAGATTTCAACAATTTAGTTGAAAATAAGTTTTAGAAAAGGGTGCCAAATATATGCATCCCATATAAAGGAGTAAGCAAAGGATAAGAATCCAAATATTGAAAACTATCCGGTTCTAAAAGAGTATGAAGATGTGTTTTGGGAATTGTCAAGATTTCCACCAAAGAGAGACATTGAATTCTCTATCGGCTTAATGCCTAGAGTTTCCCCAGTGTCAAAGACTCCCTATATAATGAGCACATTAAAACTGAAATATTTTCATATGCAGCTAGAAGAATTGTTGAAGAAGGGTTACATATGCCTGGGTGTTTCGCCTTGGGGGGGGGTAGTAATTTTTGTGAAGAAAAAGAATGCAACTATGAGGTGACATATTGGCTTTAGATTATTGAACAATTTCATTGCAAATAAAAAGTATGCATTTCCAAGGATCGATGATATTATTGATCAATTGTAGGGAGCAAAGGTATTTTCCAAGATTTACTTGAGATTAGATTATCATCAAGTGAGAGTCAAAGAAGAATATATAACTAGTAAGATAACATTTTGGACAAGGTATGGTAATTAAGAGTTTGTGGTTGTGTCATTTGGGTTGACAAATGGAATAGACACTTTTATGTGTTTAATGAATGGAGTGATCAAAGATTACTTGGACAAATTTGTCATTATCTTCTTGTATGATATTCTTATCTACTCCAAGATAGAGGAGGAGCATAAGAAACATTTAAGTATGGGGCTACGAGTGTTGAGAGAAGACTAATTGTATGCCAAGTTGAGTAAGCATACATTTTATCAAAATAAGATCCACTATTTGAGCCACATTTCCTTAGAGGATGGCATAATAATGGATCCAAAAAATAATGAAGAAATCATAGGTAGGCCAACACCAAATAATAATCTAGAGTTTAGATCATTTATGAGTCTAGCTTGTTACTATAGGAGATTCAATGCAGGCTTCTCCATGTTTTCACACTTAATGACCTCCTTAGAAAAGAAAGGAATACAATTTAAGTGGATTGTAAAGTGCAAAGGAAATTTTCACTTGAAGGATTTATTAACCAGTGCACTTATGGGTATTAGATTTGCAATATTTTCTTCATCTTTTCATCATCATTTACATATCTTTTTACTTACCCATAACTCCATATATATCCTTCTTATGCTTAAAACCATATTTTTTGCATAAGGTGTTTTCCATTGCATTTCTATGGTTTTTCAATTAAAAATCTAATTAATATTAGGATAAACATGTATTTTGTATTTACTCATGAATAATGACTTATTTTTGGACAAGTTGTAATAGGATATTAATTCAAGATCTTATGTTATGGGTCCAAAATCTATAAGTTGGAAAAAATTAGAAGTAATGGTGAAAAATATTTGTAGATCCATGTGTTGCATATTTAGCATGCTACATATTAGGAAATTGACCACCACCAATCATGAAACCACTTGGGTAAGAGAATAACAAATATATTTTATGGTTTTAATTATTGGGAGACATATTTTTATGTGCCCACATGTACAGATTCGTTTTTATTGTGAATTTAAAATGATCCCATATATATGTCATGGATCTAGGGATTTTCACACTATTAATTATTTTTTTAAGCATGTTTTCGTCAATTTTTTTTAACCAACATATCTTATTATGAATTTGATAATAAAAGACATTCCAAAATTCGTTGGTAATTAGAAAGAATATTGGAAATAATTTTCTATATTTTACAAAGTTGTAAAATGACTATCACCACTTGAGATTTATTGATTCTCAAGTGGATATGAGTAGAGAGTGTCATATTTGTCCTGAGGAGAAGGAGATGCTCAAGAGATGCTCAATAATAGAAGAAGCCACTCAGCTTGGATTGGAAGAATTGTTATTTAATTTAAATGTTAAGTTTCAATATTATTTATTTTGGGTATGTTGTAGAAGCAGTGAGTGTTGAATTTAATAATGATGTATATTAATATCAACACTCTATCCTATGGAGGTAGGGCCCACTCCAATAGCACATAGTGTTGTGTAGGTTATGTAGTTTGTATTTCTTGTTGTGTGGTTTCATTAATTTTTTGTAAATATTTGTTTCTACAATGTTTCTTTATGTATTTATGAAGTGGGGTTTATTTTCTCTAAAAAAATATATTTTACGATGTATTTATGAACCATGGTTTATTTTCTTGTTGAATTTTTATAGTTAATTTCCAGAATTTACTTTCCTGTCAATGTGTGGTGTTATTTACCTTACAACACTTTAATTTTCTATCAATGTGTATGTTAGTATATTTAGAAACTTAGGAGTTAGTTAAGATCAACTTGGTATAATGTGTCATTAGGTAAAAGTGTGTTTTTTAGTGTGTTTCTTTAGTATGAATTAGTATGAATTTGTAGTTAGGTAACCTGACGGTCACTATAACGAACCTCCCGTTTCGTCATGGCAACAAGCCTCCCATAACAAGTGCGATTTTTGTTTTTTTGTTTTTGTGTGTGTGTGTGTGTGAAGGTAACGATGTCATTATACTCGAAAACACAACAAGATGACTAACAAGGCGCAAGCAAGTCACGCCACAAAAATATGACGGCCCAACATAGAAGCACATCATTCACCTGGAAGTAATGTACGAACTCAACTGACAAGAATAAAAATGACTAGAACCAACTAGAACCATCACGCAGTACATTGAAATTCCATTCCGCAAGAAGGTTATTATCTAAGACTATCATCATGACATTATTTCCCATACACGCGAGAATCCCGCTATCTATCATCATACAATGCTTTATAAGTCAGTGCGCGCAATTGATTTTATTAACTGATTCATTCACATGTCAACATTCTTCTAAAGGTACGAGAGTAATCAACTTGGTTATAAATGCGTAAAAGGTTAGAATACCTCAATAAATCATAATTCCACATTATTTTAGGGCGCAAGTTCAACTAATTAATAAACGCTTCACCCTAACTTGAATAAATATAAGGATCTTACATGAGGTAAAAATAAGCTTCTTTAACATGCAGACATCTGTTACTTTTTCCTTGGGTGACGTAACATACCCAGTTCTTAATTATTATTTGTGCGCAAGTCACATTGTAAACTCTCTTGAATGATTAAATTAAATTCAATAAATGTGAAATCATTAAATGAAATACTTATCTAAGTCATTATTATAAAGATACCTATCACTCAATACCTTAGATCACTAAGGGAATCATTAATAATCATGAAATCCTTTGTGCATTTATTTTCTTAAGGCTCCCATTATATTATATGTTTTATAGAATAATATATATGTAGGTTCTAATAGATCTAGTGTTTAATCAAATGCTCTAAGAGGAGGTAAGAAGTAATTTAAATTCTCAAAAATAAATTGTTGGTTGTTCCACTAACTTAGAGAATTTTACCAAGCTCATCATCCAATAATTACTCTCATGTTCAACCAGATTGGGTTTAATAGATGATTCTTATCAAAGAAGAGTTATTGCACTTTAATGGATGGTTAAACATGTTGATGGAAATGATTCATGATATGCTCTCTTGACCTATTTGTAAACCTCTTTGCCCATTAAAGACTAGTTGAGATATGAAGTGCACTAAGCTAGGAACAATTAACCTAGAAGCAATAATAACAAGAGCAACAATAAATCATAATTAACCTCAATACAAAATGGGTTATTTTAACATGATAACCAAGTGGCCTTTATATAATACTACAATGGGCTTACTCAAGACAAAATAAATATTAAATAATTCTTGAATGTAGCCTAAAGGAAGAGAAAATGAAACTGTATGATTACCCAAAAGACACACAATAAACAATAAGTGATGGAACTATACGATTACACAGAAAGACATACAATAAACAATAATGGGAAATGAGGAATGTATTAAAAAAAATAAGTGATGGAACTGTATGATTACACAAAGACGCACAATAAACCATAACGGGAAATGAAAGCTTTTACTTGCAAGTGTGGGAGATCAAGATATTTTCCAAACAATTGTGTTTAATAGAGATGTTGAAGGCATAATTATATAACGATAAGATTCATTAAGGAGAAGGGTGGACTAAGAGAGGTAACTGGAAGAATTTTAAATGTCACGGTAAAAGGTGGGAACAGTACCATCAGTTTTAAAAGGGCGTTGATTAAACACAACAATGTTTAATAAACAAAACTCCTGCGCAAATCCTTATGTGAAACCACAAACAGCCCCACACACAATCAACCTTAACTTGCCCCGATTTTTGTGTGAGCCATCTCCTGGAAGCACGCTAATCCCGAGGCATTGGATGATACACGCTGAGTAACAATAAAACTTCCTGAGTAATTTCGTGCATGAATCATTAAGTCGACAATCATTTAGGGATGGGCGCAACACGCATCCAGAGAAGTCGCCACTGTTCACGCATGCACCCACCGAGCATGTGATTCCCAACTCAACACGCAGGCACACGGAAAATGAAAACGCAGGGAGGCAGCTCGTAAAGACGCAGGAAAAATAAAGAAAACACAGAGCAAAATCGTTTGAAATGAAGCAGTCTTAAGCCCGTAGCTCCGATCCATCAATGGAAGTCGACTCTCTGTGGTCACATTCACAATAAAAGGGTTTCTAAAAAGCATAAAGTATGTTGGTAGCATTACTGACATTACTGGCACAGAGGGATTTGGGCAACAGTCAAGTGGATGAACAACCCAATCTAACATTCCCCAAGCTCATGGATAATCTCCTGAGATAGCATAAGAGCTCAGCACCAGGTGCCAAGGAGGAGACCCACGATGGGGCATAACACTGCCCAACGCGTCCATAAAAATTTGGCCAATCTCCAAGTCTGAACTCAACACTAAGAGAGAGCCACTCCATGTATCGAGCCAAGCACCGGCCACCCAACACAAGTTTAATCCATTGCCCAAGCGCCCCACCAAATCACGTGGAGAGGAGTTCACAAAGGGGGCGCCACTGTGCAAAACACGCCCAACTACCACTAAAAAATAAAAGGGGAGATCCAACTACTCCCAATAAACAAACGTGCGGCTAGCTACTCACAAAAAACAAATGCAGAGGTTGACCCCACTGCCTGTACAACATCAACAAATTCACATTCACACAATACCCAAGCACACATACGTCCAATCACCAATAAGAATCAATAGAAATGAAGGCAGGGAATACCATCGAAAAACACATGTAGAAATTGATTCAAACATAAAAATTCAGTCATAAAAACGAGCAGGGTAGAGGGACGGATTTCATGAGCAACACACAAATTACAATCACAATAATCCAGCCATTACATAGATACGATTGCTGAGCAAGATCTTCCATCCATTACATAATGACTAATGCTGAAGTAATATATATTGTTTTTCATCCATTATCTATTTAAAATAGCAGAGGTAATATATATATTTTTACATCTGTTACAAATTACCATCGTAGAGGTAAGGTTTTTACCTCCATTACATAAAGACAACGCATAATAATAAAAACAAGTCAATCCACATGAAACAATGCAGAAAGAAGTTAAATGCTTTTCACATCTCGGGATACCAATATAAGGATGCTGACAATAGTAAGAGAACGCCTGGGCCATAAGGATAGCTTGTCGAAGGGATCACAGGGTTTCTATCAGTCAAACACATAAAATAAACAACAAGGAAGAAATATAAACCATTCGCAGGGGTCATACTGGAAGGCGCAAGTCAAACAATCAAGCAAGGACAATAACAGAGGTAGACGACAGATAGGTTCGACTTTTGCTTCATCATCCTCACACAAAAAAGCAGGGTGTTGAGATCCATAGGTCTTTTAACGCTAAGACAATGACCATAGATTAGGCTCATGGCCGACTGTTCAGGTGAGGACTGTCGAGCTAAGGACAAAGCTATCAACCTCAAGGTCACAATCAACACACAGGGTGGCCACGACATGTGGGGAGACGAGGGTCACGGGAAATCAATCAACTAATCACTCAGCTAGGCTATAAAATTTTTAGTCATGACACTAGACAATCAGTTTATCTACCCAATAAACATGCATATCTAAATCATAAATCCTACAACAATCTACCATTCAACGAAGGAAGCATACCATTGCCTATTCGCCCGCTCTGAATGTCGTTCATGTGCTCCGTGCAACTCCCGCTCGTCGACTATTGAGACTTCACCGGTACCTCCCAGCCAATGCTAGGGGTACTCTTCTTCTCCCTTAGCCCCCCGAGCTGCAAAAGGGCCACACACACTATCCAGAGGTTTCATCTAGCTCCCAGCTCGCCTTGCAAGGCCGAGCTACCACTCCTCTCTGAGTTGGGTATCCCAACTCCCACAAGTAAATCAGTCAAGTCGATATTTCTGCAATGTAACGTTACGCAAATAGAAGATGATCCTTTCTCCTTCTCCTTCATTCATTATATAAAATTTCCCACTTCCTCTCTTTCCTAAAATATCATGTAATTAAAGTTTTTAAAAATAAATTCCTAAAAATTCTTCTTCGTACAAGTGTCACCCATCCCCCACATTCCTCCATTAATTATTTTCTTTAATTAATTAATTATCTTATTTCCCTCACCCACCTAGAGTTACTCCTAGAATCACTCCTAGGTGTCCTCAAATTCCCTTACAGGTTTTAAAGGCTTTCCCTATTATGAAATTGCTCATTCAATTTAAAATTAAAAAGCTCTTAAATGTAGATTCTTTACTAAGTCGACTTCCCGCTTTCCCTTAAGTTCCCCCTTTTCCTTTTTATGTTACCTCTTTTCCCTAGTTTCCTATTTTTATTTTTTTTTCCCTCTTTCCCCTTTTACTTAGAACTCAAAAAGGCAGGTGTGGAATTTAACCCATTTTTCCTTTTATCATTAATTTAGTATATTTTAAATTATCAAAAGATAAAATAATTAAATCCCTCTTTACATTTTATAACCACAGATTTTATTTCTTATGAATAAATTAATTTCTTACTCCCTTCATGTTACAAAATTTTATGAAGATCATAATTATTATTTAAGTGGTTTTTAGTTTAATTATTATTATTTTTTTTATCTATTTTTTTTTTTTTAAAGGTAGACAAAATTTTATCCCTAGCGTAATTTTAGACTTAGAACTTAGATTTTGTACCGGGTGACATTTAATTAGGAAAATTATTTTTTTTAAATTACTTAACATGTTATTTGTCTTAGGGCCATCTAGGTTCATCCCTCTATCATCAACAACGCGACGTGCCCTTTAGGACGCACTAAGTGCTCCAAGGGTGCCACTCGCCTTATCTATTCCTTTGCGCGGCGTGCCCTTCAGGACGCACCACGTTCTCCAAGGGTGTCACTCGCCTCTCTCCATTTTTATTACACGACGTGCCCTTAAGGATGCACCATGGGATCCAAGGGTGCCACTCGCCTCTTGAATGATTGGTAGACATCAATAACCCCTGGAGTCAACACTCCGTCAGGTGAACTTGTGGGAGACTAAGGGATTCTAAGGAATAAGGCCCACACCTTATTGTGCGCCCCTTAGAATCATTGTGAGCGACTGTCGCAGTCTGCCCTCATGGTATCGTGGGTCCTCTCGAACTAGGTAATCGTTAACCTACAGTTCAAGCCACGACGGGAGTGCTAGTAGGTTGCGGCAGGGCTGTTGTCCACACCTCTCCCTTAACATCTCTGGTAGTCATGCGTGACCCCTTTACTCCATATGTGAGTCTGGTCGGCAAGCTATCGTCAGCCTGTATCATCAACAAATCATGTCAGAACATATCCATATCATATCATCTAATCAGATGCACTAATATCATAGTAAAACAATCAAATCCTAATGTTACACTCCCTGACTCAATCCAGAGTCCAAGGGGTTCCATCGATGCCTCTGCATCCTCAAGGTCCAAAAACCTGCACACTCAGTAAAATCGAGTCAATAGCACCTGTCTATGTCAATGTGGTAAAACAACATGTCATCAACCCATAACGCCTCATAATCAAAATCAAAGTTTTAATAGCATAATAATCTGGATCACTTGCGAGCAAGTGTCCTCAAAGAAGTAGTTCGCTCAGTGTGCCAGAGAGGGATGTTACAGTCACAATATGTTTTCAACACAGAGTAATATGAAGGTTCATATTCACCTCAATATAAACATCTACATTGATTTGTGGCTTAACACCTGATTGGTTCATGATCTCTATTTAAAAAGAATCAATGGTCCTTTGGCAATGATCGATTGTGAGAACCTCTCTTGTAAATCTCTCTGTAATATTTTATTTTTCATTAATAAATTTCTCCAAGTTACCATGTTGGTTGGGGCCATGGATATTTCCCTGTAAGGGTTTTACCATGTCGAAAATCAATGTGTTGTCTTTGATTTGTTTGTGTGAGTGTTTACTGAAGGTGTTCATCCTATGTTGGAATACATGTGTTGTTGAACATGGTATCAAACCACATTTAATGACCCACTCTTCTTGTAGATCGAGGTCTTGAAGCCATGTTGTTGCATCTCTGGTTTCTATCATTTCCATACATTTCTAGGCTAACATGACAATTCCATTGCATCCAGAGTGATAATTTCAATGATAAACATTTGTCATTTCATTCAAAAAGGTTTATGTTTACCCAAGTTACAACCATTTCATTCATATCTGGAGGTATAAAGCCCGAATACACCCTTTTTAAATTTTTGTAGAGATAATATTTTGGTTTTATTTCCATTTTCTATTTTTTATTTCTGGGATGTTACTCTTTTCGATCTACGTATGCTCTTTTCCCTACACTCTACGCAATATCGGAAAATTAGAAACACTGCAAAAGGGTTTTCCTATCTACGTATGCTCTTTGTCGTGCACTTTGTGTGATCTCGGTATATTAGAAATAAAGGGAAAATTTTCATTTTCTAGGTAAGCTAACCAAGATCTAATTCTTGCTTTCATTGAGAAGATTTTTTTTTTCTTGTGTGAAAAGATTCTTTTATGAGCATGCTCTCCAAGGTTGTCTTCCACAACAACAACAACAACCCCAATCCTCCTTCTAAACAATATAATATGTTTTGCACTAGTTCACTTGGTTAAAAGTTTCTTTATTAAGTAAGGGGTCTTGAGGTCAAGTCTCTTTTTTGGTAAGTTATAAAAGTGAATCACTATTAAATAACTTTAATATTAAGTTATTTTGCATGAAGCTTTAATTTACAAAGTAAATTTATTGTAAAATTGATTCTCGCTTATTCTATAAAAGTGATTCACTTCACAAGTAACTTATTTAAAAGTGATATTATAGACACAATTATGAGGAGTATCACCATGTGGACCAACTTTTACTTGCCACGTGGGTCTTTGGTCACTATTATGCCTTCTTTAAAAAGGGAATAATTTTCACATCCGAAGTCCGTTTTCAGTGTTGTTGTTTTTAAAAAGCCTATCTTTTCAAGATATTTCCATCCAGACAATCAATTTCATCTTTTTATGCATACTTTGATATGGAATATCCCAATGATATTTTCTTACTAGTGCCAACTACATCTCATGGAAATCCCATATGGAGGATGTAACAAGAAGTAAATGATCATACCCGATTACCTTGGGAAAATAAATAGGACCTGCTAATGATGAAAAGAAAGTCAAATGGGACAATAAGAAAGATGAATCACATGGACTAATCAAAATTTCCATCTCTCCCGATTTAAGGTTTCACCTTTAAGGAATTGATGACCGTGATGATGCTTAGACAAAGCTTGAAACTATGTTTAGTAAACACAATATTATTCAATCCCACCAGCTGGAGAATCAATTAATGACCTTAATTCCAAATGATTTTCCTTGCATTGGATATTACTTATCTAAGTTCAAAATACTTTGACTCTTATGTATAGAATGAAAAATATATTTGTCAGAAGATCAATGCATATGCGTCATTATTTCTAATCTTGGTAGTGCAAATTCCATTTTTGTGTCTACCGTTTGTGTCACCCGAGAAGCTCTAGAGTGTGCTTATAAAAAAATCTCTCTTGAGTTATTTTGTGATGCTCTCATTTGAGATCAAGATAAGCTTTTGCAACTTAGATTGATTAGAATTGCAGGTACCTCCAACAAATCCTTTGCAGTCCAACAAAAAGATAAATCCAAGAATCCAAAAAAGCAACATCCTCACCACAACAAGTAAAACAAGGGCCTCAAACCTTCTCAGTCACCGAATGCTCCTAATGGTGACAAAGGAGAAAAATCTAAAAGTATAATGACTGGTGACAGACATTGCAACTTTTGTGGGAAATATGGCCATGAGGGGTCCAAATGTTTTAAAAATGTGGCATATTTAGAAGTAGGGATGAAGAAGCACAACATCAATATTGATTCTATTTATTCTTCTTCTTCTCATGGACATGCACTTTCTGCTCTCTTTTTTTCCTTCAATGCAACTTCTACTTCTTCGTCTTATGAGTGGATTGTTGATTATGAATAATCTTATCATATGGCTAAGAATAAAGCTACATTTTATTCTCTAAATGAATGTAACACAAAGAAAATATTTGTTGGTGATGATAGATCTCTTAGTGTTGTAGGGTTTGGAACAGTTCAGGTAGATACGAGTCATTTCAATTATGTGTTATGTGTTCCAAGTACTTCTTGCAATATTTTATCAGTATATCAAATCACTCATTTAGGTGAAGGTAGAACAGTAGATTTTTCACCTCACCAAGTTGTAATCAAGGATCTAAAAGATCCTAATCATGTCCTTTCAACAATGTATAAATAATTGTTGATGATATTAACAGATTGTACAAGTTTGGCAACTTTGGGTCATCCTCTTCTCCATCAATTTTTGCTTCTCATAGCGATGAATTGATAAAACTTTTACATGATTAGTTTGGTCATTTGAATCAATAAATGGTGACTGGTCTTCCTCTTGTTTCTTGCAGTGATGGTGTTTGTGCTGGTTGTCTTCTAGGAAAAATAATTGGGACAATTTTGACAAACATGCCTTCTGGCACGCCTCAACCCCTTTGCATATTGTTCACATTGACTTGTGTGGTACACTTTCTTCTCCTCCCTTTTCTGGGTGCAATTATTTATTAAGTTTCATTGATAAATTTTCCATACACAGTTGGGTTTACTTCTTAAAACTTAAGAGTGATTTTTTTGACAAGTTATTGGCCTACAAGGTCGTTGTACAAAAGCAAGATGTACATCAAATTCAAAGGTTAAGAATAGATAATGGAGGAGAATATGAGAACAATCAATTTACAAGTTATTGCACTACAAAAGGAATCCAAATGAAACACATTGTTCCATATACACCATATGAAAATGGTGTTACTGAAAGAAAGAACTACACATTAAAATAAATGACTAACTATGTGATCCAATCTAAGGGATTAAGTCTAAAGTATTCGACAAAAGCCATTAAATATGCAAATTAAATAGTAAATCACACCCCCATTAAGGATTTAAAAAATATAACTCCGAAATAATCATGGAATCAAATTAAGCCATATGTAAGTCACTTCCATGTATTTGCAGTGTAGCATGGGCTCACATTCCTAATGAGAAAAGGAAAGATTTATAGCCTAAAAGTGATAAGTTTATTTTTGTTGGTTATTCTGAAGATGTCAAAGGTTACAAAATTCTTCAACCTCATTGTAATGAAATTATTATTAGAAGAGATGTTAAATTTGATGAAAATATCTTGGTTTGCGAGCCTAATTTGACATTTGTTTCTTCTTCAACCTACGATCCATCTTCGATATTTGTGCCTTGTTCTATTCCTATTCTGGTTTCTTCTTCTTCTTCATATGGTGATAGTGAGGATGAAGATAGACCTATATCTACTCATACTCCTGTAAATGAGTCCATTAACCCTAAACATGCACTAGCACCACCACTTCCTAGATGGGTCTGTTCAACACAAGAAGAAACTAGTGATCTTGCTAGTGATCCTTCAGATCAACATCATACATGTTCAAACTTCCAATGAGCCTATTTTATTTTTGATCTAGCTTCAAAGAATCATTATAAAGAGACATTTGTAGAAGCTTCAAGACATCCAAATTTGGATACAATAATGAATGAAGAGTATTGCTCTTTAATGGAAAATGATACTTGGGATCTGGTACATCTTCTGAAAGGAAGAAAACTTGTCAGATGTAAATGGTTCTACAAAACTAAGTATGCATCAGATGGATGTGTTGAAAGACACAAGGCTCAGTTAGTTTCTAAAGGATTTTCCCAACTTGAAGGAATTGACTATAATGAAACCTTTTCCAGTGTATCCAAAATGAATTCCATCTTCTTTGTTCTATCCATTGCAGCCTCACATAAATGGGAGGTCCATCATATGGATGACAAATCCTCCTTCTTACATTGGGATTTGTGAGAATAAATATACATGGAACAACCTTCTGGCTATGTCCATAACGACTCTATGTAAGGTACCATATGCAATGTAATATGAAGAAACAAAAAATATTCAACAGATAACAATGGAGCAAGAAAACATTGAGAAGAGAAACACCAACAATAATACCTTTCTTCAAAGACAAAGAAGATCTCTATTAAAATAAATCTCAAGACAAGGATTGTTCATGCCTCCTACTCTTATTTATACTAACTCTTTCTTATAAAGAACATTCTAGAGGAAGATATTTCTAGAATCAAAATATTCAATTAGGTATTCTTACATTGACTTGTTCACGTTTATCAAATAGGCCTTATTAACTAATGTTGGCATTTATTACATGGAAAATATATTATTATACCTACGTTTGGGGTTAGGGAGGTTAGTTCCCTAAAATTCCCTCCCCCTTGAAAAAAAACCTTGTCCTCAAGGCTTGAGATGAGGAAATTGTTGCAAAATGGTGGTCAAATCCTAGGTGGCATCTTCTGGAATTGTATCTTTCCACTGCACTTACACTTCCTTGATGGTGCACTGACATAGACAATGCTCACATTGGTCCAAGACTACTTGGGGTTGCAATCAAATGGAACCTTCTTCATCCAAATCAGGGAGACTAGTTTGAGTTTGGCACTTAGTTCCAATCACCTTATTTAAGCATGCGACATGAAAAACAAGATGGAGCTTAGAAGCACTGGGTAGAGATAACTCGTAGGCCATAGGCCCCACTCACTTGAGAGTTGTATAAGTACCATAAAATTTGGGAGAAAGTTTATGACAATGTTCAACTTTGATGGAAGTCTTCTTATAAGGTTACAGACAAAGAAACACCTAGTCCCCTTCAACAAATTGATGTTTGGAATGCTCATGATAGGCTTGTTTCCTCATGCAATTCTGGGCCATAACCAAATTTTCTTTCAGGGTATAGAGAATGGCCTCTCGGATTATAATATTTTTTCAACCTCCTAAATCTTCAAGACATCGGGTATTTATGAGAGAACAAATGATGGTTTTTGTCCATAGACTGCTTCAAAAGGATTCATGCAAGTATTTGTATGGTAAGGTGTGTTGTACCACAATTCAACTAGGGGTAACCACTGAGCCCACTTATTTTTTTTGTTGGATGAAAATCACAAAAAATATGTTTCCAAACACTTGTTGGAAATGATGAGATGCAATTGGGTGCCATGGAGCTTGAGCAATTCTTGCCAAAAATTTCTAGTGAAAGTGGGATATCTGTCAAAGACAATATAATGAGGCATGCCATGAAGTTTGAAGATATTATCCATGAAATATTGAGCCACTGTGGATGTGGTGAATTGGTGTTGAAGAGCACATAAATGAGCATATTTGGAAATATGATCAATTACCACCATGATGACTGACTTATTGCTAGATTTAGGTAATCCAACGATGAGATCCATACAAATATCCCTCTAAATAACAGGGGGAAATGGAAGCAGTTGGAGTGTGTTTGGTGCTTTGACTATTTCTCCCCTGTTGAATTGATATACATCACATTTAGACACAAAGGTGTGGATGTCCTATTTCATACCCTCCCAAAAACAAAATGTTTGGCACTTTCATACATGTTGGTGAACCATGAATGCCTAGTTATGGGTGAAGCATGAAGCTCAGAAAGTAGCATGGATTTTAGTTGCGACTATTTTCTTAAATACATATGGCCTTTGTAGAAAAATCTCATCATTGCACCAAGAGTACCCTAGAGAGGCTAGAGAATGACATTGCAATTGTTGGATCAAGTGAGAAATTTTGGGGTCTTCCAGCCATTCCTAGAAAACAACTTGGAGCTAATATGGTACAATGAAGGAGAAGGAAAAGAGGGAACCTTCTTCTTCATACTTCCTAGAAAGAGCGTTAGCAACCACATTTTTTTTGTCCTTCTTGTAAATGATCTCATAATCATATAAAAATAGCTTGGTCACCCATTTTTATTGCTTCAGAGATGAAATTCGGCATTCTAGAAAATACTTGAGGCTCTGGTGATCAATTTTAATCTGGAATCAATTCCCGAATAGACAAGGATTCCATAAATCCAATTCATGCATAATATACAATATTTCCTTTTCATATATTGACTGGCTAAGATGTGTCTTCAAAATTTGTTTGCTAGTGAAGACTAAATGCACTCCATCTTGCACGAGGACTACCCTAATTACTTTTCCTGAAGAATCACATTCCAGGACAAAAATCTTGGTGAATTTTGGAACTACCAGGATAGGAGTCATGCACATGTTAGCGCTTGACCAATTTTTTAGGAAACATTGGTCATGTTTGACCACTTTTGGGACTTTGACAGGCTGGTCGAAAATGGAGTGCCCAAGTGGAGTTGAGATCGCAAGATCTTTCTTGTTTTGCAGGCTTGTGGACCTAGAAAAGGGTTATTAGGGTTTATGTAATGGGTATGAGATGTCGGCCCATGTGTTTACCCATAATTAGGCCTTGTTGTAATTGTATAAATACGTAACTAAGGGATGTAAAAGAGTGACTAGTTATTGATCATCTTAGTGAATGACGAGTAGGCTTTGTGCAAGAGATTGTAAGTTGCTACATGCAACAAACTTTGTAAGTCTTTGTGCTAATAAGGAGTTGGCTCTATGCCTTGACCTAATCCTGGGAAGGAGGATCTGGCGGGCTGCACACAGATCTCCTATCCTCTATAGAGTTGGGCTCTGTGGCTTTGTGCACAAGAGCAGATGGTTGTAAAAGATTGAAGAAGACTAATAAAGAAGAATAAGAAGAAGTTGGTGGACTTAGCTCCACACTGGGGTGATGTTGGCAGCCAATTCAATTTTTTTTATTGCCCTGAAGCTGCCTACACCTATGTCTCTTTAACTTCAAATTTCTATCACATCTTGCAAAGAGACGATGTTTTCATTTCAAGCGACATTTGCAAATTGGTTTCAATTTAGTTTTCACGACTGAAAGCATGAAAACTCCTCCATTGTTATTTGAATTGTCATGATCTGCTCAATGATATGTTGATTGGTACTTACCTTTGGTTTATTTTTCGAACTATGTCCATTTGCCTATTATCGCTCTGATTGCGCAACTTGATTTTGATTTAATTGATAAGGCATTGAGCATGCAAATTTATGAGTTATACTTGATTATATAGGGGTCATGGTGGATTAAATGTTTTTATATAATGTGATCCTTATTATTTTAAGCTCTTGGCTTATCGATTTTATCTATTGTCACAATGTTTTAAAAAACTTTTGATCAAATCATTGGATTATGTAACAAGCGCATGAGTTTGATTTCATATTGAATGGCAATGTTTGATTATACACATGGTGCATTGGTGAACATTTGGATTTTACTTTGGTTTGAATTATACTATGGCGCATTGATTTATGGTTTTGGTTTTACATTGATTAATGGCACGTTGATATGATTATCCACCGCTCAAATTTTTGGGTTGGCCGATTAGTATGGTTTAAACGATATGATGAGTGATTGAACAACACTGTACTGTGCCATTAATATGCTGCAAGGCGGTGATAATCCCACCACCTTCGCGCGCATACATTAATTCATTCCCCTTTGAACGCTTGCAGCTGTTAGCCATAACTATTTTTTCTCCTGTGTATTGTATGTTCAACCCAAACCCTACCATGCGCCCGCACCATGGCTCCGGTCGTAAGGGCTGAACCCAATGGTAGCCAGGCATTGTTGATGTTCGATGGTGCTTACAGTGACCTGGAGGAATTCGGATGGCTCCCGTTCATACGAAAGTTTGATGGCTATAACCCTAGCATGGCTCGACAATTTGCATTAACCTTCGATGGCTGTCGAGCCAAGGTTGGGGATGTGCAATTGGAAATCAATGAGCATTTCCTCAGTTTAGCTACTGGTCTGCCTACTGTCGGACATAAATGGTCAAAAAATTGCAAAGTGGAAGATGTCATGTAGACATTACTCTTCCAGTCATGGAGGGAGAGTTCCTGTGACAAGGGTTTGCCTGCAAATATGCTCAAGCAACGCTAGCGCGACTTGTTGATGGTAACCAAGCAGTTCATTACCTGCGAGGGCCGGTATGGTTTCGTTTTCGTGTACCACCTTCGGCTACTTATGGTTTTCATGGGCTATGAGCTTAATATGCCTTACTACTTGCATAGGAGTCTGTTTAAAATGTCTAAAAGGTACAAACGAAACCAGGCCGACAGTAGCCTGTTTCACTTTGGGTTGATAAAGATGATTTTTGTATGCCATTTAGGGTTGCACCAAGACTGTTGGAATGATTTTATTATTCGCAATAATTTTGAGGACTCTATCCCACCACAGGTTGACAAACCTGTGGTGAGCAAGAGCAAGTCGGTACCCCCTGTGCCTTACAGTGCTCTGCTACCTACACCCTACCCGATTCTCCTATTGACCTACCCAATTCTGTGACCCAATGTGTGGAAACTGCTAAACCCGTGGTCAAAAGGCCTAAAGCCAAACCCATTGCCAATTCTAAAGGCAAGAAAAACGCCCGGTTAATTTCTCGCATGGCAAGAAACAAACCAAAAGAACCTATCAACCCTGACCCTATTTTGGTGAGCGAAGATTCTGATTCAGAGGTTGAACGTTACCTGGCAAGTGAGTATCCCTATTCTGAAGGTCTGTGTGATAAACCCGCATATGATTTCGTGAAGAACCTACCACCTTGCTTGCAAAGTGACCCTAATTATCTAGGCATCAAAATGCCTTTTGAAACCCCTGGTGACTCGTCGAAACCCTCTCCTTCTCTAGTCGAACCAGCTGCTCCACCATGTGATTAGTGTGGCTCATGGTTAGAAACGTATTACCTTGATGTGCCAATGCTACAGTCAAAAATTCATGCGCTGGAGGATCAAGTTGCAAGGCTCACCAGTCAAAAGGCGAAGATGCCATCCACTGATAAGAAACAGCGAACAACAGGTTCGATTTTGTTTAAGAACATGGAGTCGGCTACAACAGTCGTCAATTCAAAATTGGTGTAGCTCGAATAGCCTCACTGGTATGACTTTCACCTATTTATATGAAATAATCATAAACTCTATTTACACCGTGGATTTTCTCTGTCACACAAGCATGCACTATTGTATATAATTTTGTTTTGATAAATCAATTTTCATTATTGTTTAAGTTTTGTTTGGATTTGGTTTTGATTCGAGTGATCTCGAGATAGATTTGATTTGTTTTAATTTGGCTTCAATCGAATTCTCTGTTGATAATCGAAGTTGTTAATATTTTCTAAACACAGGCTGTTTTTGGTATTCCAATTTTGAACACAGTCAATATCTCATTTCGAATTGGTTATATTCTATGCGATATGGTTGGCAATTATGGTTAACTGTTGTGATTG
>ML777110.1:635266-660491 GCA_009831015.1 Picea engelmannii
AAATCAATCATAAGTTGCTTCAAGATAAGCTCATGTCGTGTAGATATTTTAAGTATATCAGCTCATTTGCAGTCGTCTTTTTGATGCTGTCATTAGCAATGTTTTCTACATGGATGATAGTGGCTTCAGTAAGATGTAACAAGATTCAAATGGCTAACAATACACTGTCAGTTGTCATGATTGTGTTACAGTTGATCTTGATGAGACAGGTGCACAGGACAGAGTTCAGAGATAGAGAGCAAGCCGGGTGGCCTATCCTGAGCTTGTTGACTGGTCAATAACCTTTTGGGGACCAAAAGGTCTTATTGTGGGGAGGTGTGATCCGAAATCAGATCCAGAAGCCTGACAGGGCTTGAAAAATGTCAAAAATGAAAGTGCTCAGAATCCGATGAAACCAATGCCATTTCATTTGTCTCGTCTTCTCGATTCTGGCAGTATATTTACTTTGTGAAACGGGTTCCGTATGCGTAAGTTATCGCGTTCTGATCGGAAGCCCAAATAGGGAAAAAGTCAAAGGTCAACTGGTCAAAAAGTCAACGCTGATGAAATCAACATGCTGACTGTGCAGGATATGATGTGGCACTCTCTGGCTGATGGTGATTGGGCAGGTTCACTGACAAGGCAGACATGTGGCAGGCAACTGGACTAGTCAATAACTGACAAGTGGCATTAATCTGGCAAATGGGGAGATGCCATGTGGCCCAGTCATGGGCAGCCACGTGGAACCCAGTCATCAGTTGAAGTGGCATGTTAAAAAAATTGTTTTAGGATCCATGGGATTTGAACCCATGACCACCACCAAGCCCAACACCTTAAGAAATGGTCTTTGCCAATACACCAAATTATTTCTTATGTTGTAAAACCCACATTATAAAATATATTGCAAAGTATTGTATGGAGGGGGCCAACGCTTAGCCTTTTGGGCTAGCACTTGGCCATATTGTGCCATACGACTACACCAAAGGGAGCGCGCACCCAGGTGAAGGGGGCTAGCACCCATTATAGTTATAAAGTGGGTTTATAACTGATTTTTTGGTGTTAATTGTAATTAAACCTATTGTTAATGGTTTTTGGGAGTTATTGGGTAGTTTTGGAGCCTAACTTCTTGGAGGAAGTTGGAGATGAGAAACCAACTTCCCAAATATATAACCAAGGCCTGTTTGAGGCCTAGGGACAGCTTTGGGGGCATTCAGAGAAGAATTATGCTGAGGAGAAGCCAAGCCAAATCCATTTTGAGGTAGAGAAGCTTTTGAGGAGGAGACGCTGTTGGACCATTTCTGGGAGCTCCGGACGTCCGTTTTGCATGCCATTTTCTTTGCATGGTTCCAGAGATCTGGAAGAACATGACCATATTAGTCTTGTATCCATTTGACATTGTAGCGATGTACTTTTTATCTTTTGAGCAGAAATAAATAAGCCTGCCCCGCAGAGAAAAGGCCCGGAGACGTAGGCAAAGTTGTGCCGAACTCCGTTATCAATCTGCGTGTTATGGTTTGTTGTTTATTCTTTCATTTCAAATCTGCAAATGTATATATGGCTATCATAATTCCTCATATTTCCTCATTCTTTCACTAAGTTTCTCAAATGGTTAATTAATGCATGCAAAATTAAAACTCAACCATAGTCATTAAAAGATCCTACGGATCAGGAGGAGGAGGAGACGTAGTGAACCAAGAAGAAGGGGGGGAAGAAGGAGGGGAAGAAGGAGACAAACAAGACAGAATTTAAGTTACACCACCAAAGGATCCCCTTGCAGAGGCCGAGACATCAAAGAAAAGGAAGGTTTCTCCATAGAAACCCTCAACAAGAAAGAAAACTCAAGCCAATAAGCCTCAATCTCAGAATGTGCTCACAGTGGATGATGTTGATCTGATCGTCACAGTAGTGGAATATGCTTCAGAGGATATCTTGCAGAGATATGGAGAAAAGCAGGAGATGATATATGACATAATCGAGAAGGATATGAAGGAGATACAACAAGCCATCCATTCGAGTTGCACAGTACCTACTGCACCTTCATAATCAGAAAATGCAGAATTGGGGGATGAGCCCGCCCAATTACGAAGATTAGAAAATGCAATAGAGGCTCAACTTTGTCGAGTCCAAGAAGAAAAGGAGCAGGCTACCGAAGCCTTAGGGAAAGAAAAGGAGGAGGTCTTAGAGCAACTTCAAGTTGTGCAGAAGGTGAAAGATGAAATTCGGGCGATGTTCGAGGAGGACAAAGCGAGGATGCAGAAAGAAAAAGACCAGCTACTCACAGAGAAGACTATGGTTAAAGAAGTAGTGACTAAATCACTTCGCTCTGTGCCAGGCTTGGCATAGGAGGAAGAAGAGTCAACCAAAATACAAGTGGGGAAGCTCGCTGAAGCCATTAAGTAGTTTCAAGCAAGAGTAATGGAGCTAGAAATCCAAGTAGTGCTGAGAAGTCTGCAAGAAGTGCATGATCAGAGGGAAGAAATTGCCAAAATCACAGTTGGAAGTATAAGGGCACTAGCCTCAGAGTGTAAGAAATTGAGTGATGAGAGTGCACAAACCTATGAGCACCTTGCAGAAGACTCAGAGATGAAGAAAATGGAAGCACAACTCCAAGAAGTGAAATAGCATACATCCACCGTGTAAGCATAGATGAAGCTACTTATTGTAGTCAAGAAGATGAAAATATCACAGGAACAACGCGCGGTCCAGTAGCAGATTACTTCCATCCAAAGAAAAGTCATGGAGGTGACACAAAGACTCCAGCCAGTGTAGGACGAAGCCTACATGCTTTTTGAAGAAATTGAAGGACAAGGCTCGTAGCTGGACCAGATAGTCATGACAGTAGAACAACGCATGGAAGGGCTTGTTACAAAGAAAGTGATTCAGGATTTCCCCGAGCAAGAAGCTCTGGCGAAGCAGCAAGTCGAGGTAGCTTGAGCTAATCTCGAGGCCTTTGAAGCAACACTGCCCATATCTGAGTGACTCGAGATGAGTCACAGGTGAGTGTTGGGGGCATGTTGTCCCTTGACCAAGTTTTGAGGAAACATTGGTTGTGTTTGACCAGTTTCGGGACTTCGATAGGCTGGTTGAAGATGGAGCACCCAGGTGGAGCTGAGATCGCGGGATCTCACTTTTTTTGCATGCTTTTGGACCAAGAAAGGGGTTATTAGGGTTTATGTAACGAGTATGGGATGTTGGCCCATGGGTTTACCCATGATTAGGCCTTGTTGTAATTGTAAAAATAAGTAGCTAAGGGATGTAAAAGAGTGACTAGTTATTGATAAGCTTAGTGCATGAATAGTAGGCTTTCTGCAAGAGATTGCAAGTTTCTCTGTGCAATAGATTGCATACGGATTTGTGCTAATAAGGAGTTGGCTCTGTGCCTTGACCTAATCCTGGGAAGGAGGATCTGGTAGGCTGTGCATAGATCTCCTATCCTCTGTGGAGTTGGGCTCTGTGGCTTTGTGCACAGGAGCAGATGGCTATAAAAGATTGAAGAAGACTAATAAAGAAGAAGAAGAAGAAGTTGGTGGATGTAGCCCCACACTAGGGTGAACCACATATATCCTGTGTCTTGATGTGATTTGTGCGATGTTGTTTATGTGGTTAATTTCTTAGTGGTATTGTTGTTATGTATAATGAATGCATCTGATGTTGTATCTTAGTGCTTCATGGTGTAAATAAATTCTAGATTTGAGTTAATGTTATGTGCTAAACTATTAGAAGTGTTTGATCTGATTATTACTGCGTTGTTCTGTACTTAGGGTTTGATCTACGATGTGAATGAGAATCATAATCTAATGCATATTGTTGGATAAGTGTTATGTTAAGTGTTGTGATCACAGATCTATGTCCTAGATTGGTTGTAGACACTTGAGTCTTGCAACCCCCACTACCTCTACCTCAGGTGAGACTTCATCTTCTTTGCAGGTGTTGCCAAAAGGGCTGGTAGTTAGGGTTTTTTTGGTGCGTTGTTGAAGCATTGAACCTTGGGTCTGCCCCTATTCCAAAAGGCATGGGAGGATTGATAAATGGCTACAGTCAAAGTGAAAAAATTATTCTTAAGGAGAGCAGTGAGAGGTGCTGCAATTTTTTCATAATTATTAACAAACTTATGATAATATCTGGTTAAACCCAGAAAACCATGCAAGATGTTAATATTTTTAGGGAGAGGCCATTCTTGCATGGATTCAATTTTCTTAGGATCCACCCTTACACCATCCTTTCCAAAAATATGACCCGGGTACTCCACTTCCGAGGCTCCAAAGAAACATTTTTATTGTTTGAGGAAACGTTGGTGCTCAGGGAGTAGACGAAGAAATTGATCCACATGGGTGAGATGGGTTGTCCAAGATTTAATATATATGAGAATATCATCATAGAAAAATAAGAAAAAATGGTGGAGAAAAGGATGGAAGACATGATTCATGTGACTTTGGAAAGTGGAGAGAGATTTACACAGGCAAAATGGAATGGCCTAGAACACTTAGTGACCTGCATGAGTTATAAATGCAGTCTCATGAATGTATTCTTATTTCATATATATTTGGTGATAACCATAACAAAGATCAAGTTTAATAAAGTACTGAGCACCACTCATTCATCCAAGAGATCATCAATGATAGGAATGAGAATTTTTTCTTTGATGATGAGTTTGATGAGGGTGTGAAAGTCTCGACACATGCGTCATGTGCCTTTTTTATTGAGAACCATGACCAAAAGAGAAGAATAGGGGTTGGTACTAGGATGGATAATGCTTGCATCTAGCAATTCTTGAAAAAAAATCTCAATTTCATTATTCTAGGAAAAGGGATGACAATAAGGGCGAACATTGGGAGGAAGACTACAAGGGACCTGAGGAATGGAATGATCATGAATACCATGAGGATGGGGAAGTCCCTGGGGAGTGGAAAAAATATCTTGGTATTTGGGGATGATATATTGGAGGTCATGATCCATGAAGGGTGTCTCAACTACTTGAATGGAATGGAGTTTGGAAATAATTTCTGAATGACCTTTTTTGAGGATCTTTTCCATTTCATGGGAACTAATGATCTCAGGGGAGCCTACTATGATTCCTTGGAATTGATACTGTTGTCCATCCTATTCGAATTGCATGGTTGATTCCTTAAAATCCATGAGAATGGGGCCTAGAGTGCATAACCATCCAACACAAAGCACAATGCCACAACCAATCATGTCGATAGAAAAAATATGATATTTCAGGTGGTACTGACCTATTTGTAGGTGCATATTTTTATAATTCACAACACTTTTCATGGAACCACCATTAACAATCACGATTTAAATTTTTTTGACGACACATATATAACAATTGATTTCCTAAGCAATGCAATGGTGAACAAAATTATGGATGTTGCCACTTTCAACAACAATGATGAATTTTCTATGCTTAATGTAGCCAATTAGATTGAGGGTTTTGGGAGTAGAGAAGCCAATGAGGGCATGCAACGAAATCAACGGTTCAACTTTTGGTGAGTCAATTACTAGAGTAGTAGCATTTAGAGGGAGTAGTTTTTCCACATGGAGGACTTCAAACTGTTCATTAGAAACATCCTATGAAATGGCCATAAAAATATTTTGTTCCTTACACTTGTTTTAGGGAAAATATATGTCATCACAATTATAGAAAAGACCCTTGATTTGACGTTCAACCATTTATTCTCGAGTTAATTTTTGGACCTTGAGAGGGGTGGGAGGGGAAAGATTGGTAGGTCTAGGGAGAGGAAGAAAAGAGGGTTTGTGATTCTAGGAAAATACAACATGTTGTGTTTCTTTGGCACATTTAGTATCTTCCAACCAATTCTGATGGCGAGCCATGAGGACCTAGGCTCATATATCATCCCTTAGGCCACTGATAAAGAATTCCTGGAAGAGGGAATTTGTCATGCCCTCTATTCTAAAGGCCAGGTGCTCAAAGGTGGATATAAGTTCTTCCACTATGCCTGACTATTTCAACATGGTCAAATGGCCTAAACATTGGGTGTCAGTGTCAAAGAGTTCATAGATCTCTGCAACAAACTGGGTCCAAGAAACATACCCCCGACGTGCATTTTTATGACATTGTCACCATTTCCAATGTTTAGGATGTAGATAGAGATCGCCATGATGAATTGTTTCCAAATTGTTATCACATATTCTTGTAGGGGTGAGTTTTTCCCTTTGGATTTGGCCTGAAGGAGAAACAATGTGAAGAAAGGGGCCAAAAACCCACTAGATGGCACTTATCCTAAGTCCGTCGGGGTCAATGTGACCATTTGGCGCATTGTGATAAGAGGTGCGTAGATCTGGGTAGTTGAGATTTTTGCACTCCATATCGACGGTCGATGGCCATGTTGAGGCCTCAAAATGTGCGACCGTTAAAAAAGGTAGAGCGGGCTGGAGAAACTACCACGGTTTGTGGAGGCACTACATGTCAGCCAGAGACACGCATCGGGCACAAAAGAGGGAAGTTTCAAACCACTTTTTGCAGCCCCCAATCCTATCCCAGGCCGAAAAGTGGTCGCCCCACATCTCTTCCGCCAGCACATGTCCCCCACTCCTTCTCTCTCCTCTATCTATCACATCTCCCGCTTCCCTATCACTTTCACTCCACCTCAACTCCCACTGTGCTGCCCCCACAACTTCTTCCCAACCTCCATGTTTCCTCTACATGGCCATCGCACAACCTAGTAGCCTTCTCATCATGCCATCGCTCTGCCAGACACTCATCCATGTCCATTGCCTAGCCATCCCTGCAGGCATCCAACTCAGCTCCAGGTGGTAGGATGTAGAGGCTTCCACGTCTCTTGGGTGCAGTTTTGACTCGTGCCTTCTCTGATCATGATGAAGAAGTTATTGAGGCAGGTGGTGGCAGTTGAACATTGTTTCCACCATGAATGGAAAGCCCAGAAAAGGACTGTCAGTCAGTCAACTCATCTACAGGTTTGTTCTGAAGCGCTTGGGTCTGACATGAGACTGCATGCACAGTCTTTCAGGAAACATGCAGACGTAATGCATTCAATGCATTAACTCAAGCACGCCTATGCTACAGAAGAAAATTTTTGAGTATAAGTATGGAGTTCTGTCATTTTTGTAGAGGTCTTTGGTTGAGTAGAGATCCCATTTTGTAATATGTTTTAACACTAGAGATGTGCTTGGTTATTTATTTTGATTTGAGAATTTCAGATTAATAGAAGTCAGCTTCCCCTTTCCATCTTTTTGTAAACAATGTGTTAAAACACTCAGAATTGGAGGATACAGTCGAGCGTCGTAATGTTGTAGGATGATGTAGGTTTGATCACTGCAATATTTTGACCAGTTTTAACCAGTTTTCTGTGTTGTCTTTTTCCCTCTCGCACTGAATGGATCGGAATTGGAGGATCTGGTTGAGTCGTTGTGGTCGCATAGTGATGTAGGTTTGATCATTGTGTTGTTGGAACTGTGTCATTTGGGCACATTTCAGTGTCTGAAACTTGGGCTCGAAAGCATCATTGAGCCCGAGTTTTTCTTCTTCAATATGTTGGAAGGTTGGATGCCCATAGCAGCCTTGTTTTTAGTTTATCATCAAGTATTCCCTCTGCTCGCCTTTTAAACTCAACCCACTGACTGAAGTTAGTTATGGCCCTCACTTCCCTGTGCATTTCTGGCCTAGTTTTCTGAGTTAAAGTGATATTCGTTTGGGTCTGCGACCATTCAACCACCCTTAAATTACTCATTGTGACATATAAACTGATGGGTATCAGGATCATCCCTATTGCAATCCAGGGGTGACTTCTGGTGCTAACACAACTCACCAGTAATTCCATGCAAATAAAAATAATTCTCCATTTGAGTGACCCAACCAGTGGTATCTGAGCCATCAAATTTATTGACCTCAACTCTGGGAGGATGGGGGTCATGATGAAAGGAGTTGGATTGAAAGACTATAGATTGGGAGAATTAAACACTTTCTATGTGGGATGGTTTTTATAATTAGGGAGGGCCTTAGGATCCTTTCAACAACTGGTTGACATCGAGTTTGAGGATGTCAATTTTTCCCATGAATTTGGTATCCATGGCTTCAAATTTTTGTTGGACTTGGTCCTAGAAGTGTGAAAATATGGAATTTATGGAAGCAATTTCAAAAGTCACATGTTGGATTCTCTCCTTTTTTAGTTTGATGGAAACTTGGTGGTATTGGTTGTGATTGTTGGCCATTTGGAGAGGAGGTGTGCTTGTAAGGGGAAATGGGTCCATTGAAAAAATACAAGTAGGTGAGATATATGACCATGATCAGAGTGAGAAGGGGAATCCAATGGGATATATGCCAAATAAGGGTCATGAGAAGGGTGGGTGGGACCACATAAAAAGAATTCTTATAAGTGATAGGTACCATGACGATCAGGGAAAAAAGGGGAATGAAATGGGACAACTTGAAAATAAGGGTGCTGGGAAGGGGGTCGGGTCCATTGGAAAGAAAGGATTAAAAATGATAGGTACCCCTATGATTAGGAAGAGGAGAAGAATCCAATGGAATAGGTCCCAAAAAAGGGTATTGATAGGACCACTATACTCGTTGTTTTTTACTTTTGCGGAGTTATACTCTGACTTGAATAATACTGCAGTGTCAAAATTCGCATATACTTAATAGGAAAAAATATGTAGTAATTTCACAACCAGAATGAAAGATGCAATGTCGCACGACTAAAATATCCTTTCTGTTATTTTTCTGGTATGTTCCTTAGCTCCCATGTTAGGGTTTTCAGGGTGCCTACAGATAAGGGTTTTCCCTGTTCTATAGCTCTTTGATATACATGTGAGGTTGAATAATATTACTTGGCCCAATATCTCAGGGCACTAACTAAGGAGGCTTGATTGTACCATTAGCTATGCTAGATGATTACCTAGGTACTATATAGTATATTCCCAAGCGTTGTTCTCAATGGCCCTATAGTATTCAAGCGACTAATGTAGGGATAGCTTCAGGAGACCTAGGGGACTCTCGATATACCTATCGGTATGTGGGAGTGATGGTTGTGTACATTTTTTTTTGATGCAGTATGAATTGAAGGGTACCAAAAAGGGTTATAGAGGTATCCAATAGGGAGAAATGTAGTTTCAAGTATCCCCATGAAACCTTCTATAGTTCTTTCATGTAGTCTTCCCAACCACAATTCTACCTACTAAACGACAAATATTTTTGTTTTTAAGACATCGATAATACACGCCTCTACCCTGAAAAAACAAATAACCCACAATTCCTGCCAAGGAAAGTACTATGATACCACTTATAAGGTACTAGATGTAATGTAATATGCATAAACATAAATATTCAATAGATATTAATGGGACAACAAAATATTGAGAAGAGAAACACCAACAATAATACCTTTCTTCAGAGAAAGCTATGTTCACTTGTCTCTTCGAGGGGGAAACCTCTAGTAGAGAAGATATCTATTACAATAAATATCAATACAAGGATCTCTCCTTCCTCCTACTCTTATTTATACTAATTCTATCTTCTAAAGAACATTCTAGAGGAAGATCTTTCTGGAAGTGAAAGATTCTCTTAGGTCTTCTTGCATTGACTTTTTCACATTTATTAAATAGGCCTTATAAACTAATTTCAACCTTTATTACATGGAAAATATATTATTCTACCTACATGAGGGGTTAGGGAGGTTATCTCCCTAACACTCTTGTTGATGATTAAAATCAGAACGCTGAATTTTGCCTGCAAAGTATTGCTAAGATCTATTATTTATTTATGATATTAATATTTAACTAGTAGATGGGCCCCCCTTGTAGACTAGAGGCACAATGATAGATGTGTTACACTTATATGTTGTTGCTGTTATGATGTTTCCTCCACAGTCCTATATAGTTGACGATGTAGTCTTGGTTTCATTTGTTTTGACAACATGGATGGTTGATTCATTCTTGCTAAATGCTATTGATATTCACTCACAATACAAGGAAGTGCTATGGATATGAGGATTATGTTGTTTTACAGGTGTCATGTTATGCTATACATTTAACATTGATTAATAATATATACATGATTTTATGCAAAGTTAGTATGATGATATGGGATTTAGCTCAAAAACAAAAGAAAAAAAAATATGGATAAGTCCTAAGGCCATGGAAAAAAGATTATATTGAAACCTTGGATGTATATATAATAGGGACAAATGTGAAGTGATGGACCTAGCTGCTATACTATGCATTTTGGTTAAAGGATTATATGTGAGAAAATATGGTAACATTAACATATGGTTATTATTTTGATATGTTTCGAGTGACGAACTATACAATGGATATGACATCGAATCTATACAATGGATATGGCATTGAATTTATGCAATAGTTATGGTTTGAATTTAATGGTTGATGTTATGTTAATGGAATGGCTAGTACGTTGAATTGGATAGGTCTAGGTGAGGAAGCGACGTGCATTTACTGCACGTCACTCCAAACCACCCTTGATCTCGTCACCCTAGCCATAGTTTCATTTTGGTTCTGTTGGTTGTGGAAGCTCCACGATTTAAGGTTTTGAAGGGGAAAACTAAAAACAACTCTTCATTGAAGCGATTTTTCACAGGTATGGCTCTTTGCTTTCCATCCATGATGGTCTCTTTGTATTATGAATCAAATGGTGGATAAGGATTGCATGGTTTATTTGTTTTTCTTGAGTTTTCGATTGAGTATCAATGTTGTGTTATGGTGTTCTCTGTGATTACTATGGAATGTTGGCATTTTGAAGGAAAGTAATGGGTGTTATTTCTTTGTAAAGTATTCACATTGGTTATTGTTAAATTATTTCGTTCATCTTGGGTTTTTATGATGATTCTTTGTGGGAATGATAAAAATGATGCAACGAGCTCTGAGTTTTATTTTTGTGGGGTTTTACCACCAGTTTGGGTATCAGTTGTTGTCACCCCTTTTTCATCTCGGTCATTTTTATGATTCGTTTCCTAGATTGCAATGCAATTTTCGACAGTGGTATGGTTCTTACTCTGTTTGGCCGAGCCCCAAACTATTATTTTTTATGGCTTTTCCTATTGTCACTATCGCCGAAATCATTCCACAGTCGAATATTTTTTTTCCTAGAATATTAAATGGAGGCCTGTGTATGTATCGAATGGCCATGGCTTGTGCTCTGGAATTCTTTTCGCAAGATTTCTAACATCCAAATATTTCATCTATATTATAGTAGCTAACTGTTATGTTTGTGAGCCTCATTGTCAATTGTATTTCAAAGGTTATCGACCTCCTGGGTATTTGGAAGAGACATTGTCTCTCTGTGTCTTTGAGGATTCTTCATTGTTTAAATCAACCCTCGTTTCCTCTCCGCAATAAAGTTTTAAGAGGCATTTGTGTGTGCCTATGTTGTTGAGATCGAATTGCTTTATCAAGATTTTGGGGTTATAATATTGTAGCGATTTCTTTCAAAAGAAAACACGAGACCTCTGTTGTTTCAAGGATATACTCTGTTACTTGTGATTCCTTCTCGGTGGTAATTTATTTTAGGAGGTAAAAGGATTACAGTCTCTCTGTGTTTTCAAAGATTAATCAAATTCTCAAGAACCCGACTTGGTTATATTGAGCCCAACTTGCTTCTATTTCTCCTCGACCACCTTTTGGTTCTATCAATATTTTGTGGTTACAACTTTAATGACGATGGTAATTATATGAAAGGGCACAGGCTCTCTAACTTTCAGACCTTTCTTGATCGAGTCTCTATATTTCCTCTTAGTGATTAATTTGTATGGGTTACTTACAACCTGATAGCTTTTTGTTTGGTTGATTGTGGTCTTTCCACTCATCACTGTCTTAAATCCTAGCAAAATCACTATTCTGTCAAGTTTAAGGGAGACACTTGTGTGTTGATATGGTTCAATTTTCTTCGTGCATCATATGGCTCTGTCTTTTATCAGGCGTTTCTTTTGGAAAGAAATTTGTATATGTTTGATGAATGTGGATCTCAGGTTCAGAGCTACATGTTTTTGGTTAAGTATTGTTGTCAAATTAATATTGGTATCGATGATTATATTTTTGAAGAGTTGTGTGTATGTGATCTGAAAACTTGGTGAGAATCTTCCTACATCCAAATCTTTGAAATAAGATATTTTACTAACAAAATTTTCATGTGAATAAGGGCAATAGGGTTCATCAACCATGCCTCATTATTGAATACATTAACATGAAAGCATCAAATTGTAAAAAATACTGTGCATGCTTATGCAAATAAAACTCTACTTAACCAAGTGAGAATGCATCAAAATCACACATACAACATTGACAACAATATGATAATAAAGTTCACCAGACCCCCTGGCTACATCTCCGGATTCATGAATCCCATGAATCTGCTTTATTGATTCTGCTTCAAAAGGGCTACATAAACAAGCCTACAACTTGTTTCTCCTTTACAAAGACATCCTTTGAATCAATAAGCTCTCAATAATCTTTCCACAAGATCTTTTCTTTCTCCCCCCTCTTCTTGACCCACAAGAAGGGTTTATATAACATCTCCATCTCAACCACATCAAGATTTTCATGGAGATAATATCTCTCAAGATCCCCTAAATTAGGATCTTGGCATATCTCAAGGGATTGGTTTGAGAATATCTCTCAACCATCCATGAAGATCTCAACTCTCCTTAGGACTCTCCTTGAGACTAGGGATTGAAAGACAACATGGCTTGGCACCAAATAATCACTTTTAATTAATGAAACATACATAATTATGAGAACCCTATCTCATGTATTAAACATTTTACAATGCCATTTTTACCCTAAATATCAACAAGACATATCTCTAGCATGTGAAGTCCAATTGACTTCATTCGAAATGCATCATAAATCTCAATGCGAGCTCTTTGTTGACTGGACAATGTTGGCAGTATTTGAAGCCGACTGAAAATGTCTCGACTGTGAAGATCCTCCTAGATCACACCTCCCCACGGAGAAAAAATTTTGGACCTCCAAAAGTATAAAGTTTGACCTTCAATCCATCATCCACTGCATGTAAATGTCTTCATTCCTTGTACTTCAGAATTGGAATGTAACTCAAACACTTGCAACTGTTGCCAAGCAAATGTTCTGAAGGGCACATTCCCTATCTCCTTCACCTCTTCTTCTTCAAATATGAAATGTTGAAGCCCACATCTTCATAAATTTTTCAACCTACTGATGATACCTACAAAAGTTTCTTACTTGCCAAGAGTTTATAACTACACTCTTGGTCAAGTTTACAATGAATCACCAAAAATGGCGTGCCTCAACCCACTGTTTACATCATGATTACAAAGAAGCCAATAAAATATTAAGGCACAACAATAATGCCTCTCACTCTCCTCACTCAAGAGTGTCTACACAGCCGTTACAATGCTTCATAACCTTTTTACATGATGATTTCAGGCTTACATGAAGACCTTTTCATGGCCAATACATCAAAAGGAAATTCTCATGCCAAAATGATGCATAAAAGGGCAACAATACTATGGTGATATGTGCCAACATGTGTGCATCCAATGTCCAACTCCTTTAATGGTCATATAACAAACTCTAAGCATAGGAAAAATGCCCCTTGATTGCCTTTGATCCATCAAAAGTATAAAAGAGGGCTCCCTTTTTCTGACTTGGAGGCTGATTTAGTAGATCACCTTGTCAACACATCTTGTGTGACTAAAAATCCATGCCAAAAGAAAGAAGAGCATACATATCATGAGTTTATAAAACACTCATGAACAGGTTTTACAATGATTGACCATCATGGTCTTTAAAACCCACTATCTCAATGTGCACATAATAACTACCCCAAAATAAAAAACAAACCATGTAATAATGGTTTTCCATACCATGAACTGGTCATAAGAATGCCATGTGGATCATGGTTAGGCTAATGAGGAAGGGACAATTATACATCTTCCTGTCAAGGATGTACTTGTTGAACACAATCACACCGAAGCTTAGAAAGATCCAGATGCTCACATAGGTGTAGCTCAGGATGATCTTTGTGGCTTCCTTGAGATAACATCCTTTTGGAGGTGTCCAAGGAATGAGGCTTACAGTCCCGGGTTTGAAACTGGGTATTTGAATCCCTTGGCTGGAATTTAACAGAATTTGTGCAGGCTTGAGGTTGTGTGACTTCCATTGGGAATCGAGTAGAGCAATGAAGGATACAGTGCTTCCTCATTCTAATCACAACATGCTCCTGATATCTTCTTTGGAGCTTTTCCCACCTAAATCTTACCTATGAAAAAATGTCAGGAGCAGTAGAACCCATATTTTCCAGCATCAAACCAACATTTACACATTCTACTCTACGCATTTTGTCTTCAAGAAGTGATAGTTGTGCTGCAGACATCCAATGTATACAATCAACTGGACATGAAACGATGGTCTATTGAACTAACTCAGGATTTCTTGATTAGCAACATGCTCTTGCTCATCCGAAATATTCCTCAAAGGAAAATATTTCGGGAGCCACATTTTGCACAATTTATTACAACTGAACTCGTCAAGAAATACATGATTTCCTTGTCAAGAATCATCTAAAAAGGATTAAATGTCCTCAAAAAATACCCATGGATCTCATCATTAACCATGTGTTGCATATGGTCACTCAATACCTCATACACTTCATTTACAAATATGCAGAAGTTTGATGCGTTGGCATAGTTTCCACTCAAGTTTGGATGGCAAGATTTCATACAGATGTAATACGCATGCTTGATTTCTGCTAGTGTTGCATCTGGTATCGCACCAAGCACAGAATAGTAATCATGGGTAGTAGAGTCTCCATAAATATTGAATTCTTCATCTCTATCTTTTGCTTTGACTCCAACCACTCCCACACACCCTATGCGAGCCAATTTTACCATAAACATGTGCTCACTCAACAGATCTTTTTTAGGACATTGTCATTCACAGAAGCCTCGTCTTTTTCCTGGTCCCATCCCCATATTGAACCCAAAACAAATAAATATTCAAAAACATGATTTTGTTCTGCTATTGATGATACAAGGCCTTCAAAGAAAAACAAGATAAAGTTGTGAAAATGGCCATACGAAATAGACCCTTCTGTATCAGCATCCAAAAACTGCATCATTGCTGCATGTTTTAATAAGTGGTTGGAATTCCTACATTTTTAAATGACACCAACAGTGAAGACATCAACATCATATTTCTGATGCTATCTACTGTAAAATAGATCCAACAATTGGACATTATGAAAAAATCTCTCAAGCTTATAAAACTTGGAAATGATAACGATAACGCGTGGGAAAAAAAAGTTTTCACTACAGCTTGGTTCACATACATTACAGACGTGAGATCTGCCATTGATCAAGGAAAACAAATGGCCATACAATATTTAATAATGAATTCTCACTAGGTTGTCAGACACTTGTGATTATGATGTTAGTGATGATTACGCTAACAATCTTGGAACAAGATCTTCAACGAGGCACCATTTGTTATTAAAGTCCCATCTCCTCATAGAAATTTGGGCCCGTTGGCAGATCAAATCATGACTTTCGTGCTTTTGCAATCTACCACAATCGAAATTCTTTCATGAACTTTCGAAACCTTTTCCAAATGCTTCAAAGGGCTTTCCACCTGTGTTGTCACTCTAGTTCACAAAATGCTGGTTGTGGTGGACATATGGCCATGGGGAACCTCATGTGGTGATATCAACTACATTCTCATCTCATCTAGTGAATCAACTTCATGCCACATCGAGTGGGAAGAAGCAGAGCATCCATGTTGATTTCTCAATAGGATTGCACATAGGATTCTGGCAGTAAATCCTCATTACTCTACGTACAGTCACAAATATACAATATCTCCTCAAATTGCAACATTGATGTTTGGAAGGCTAATGTAGAATTAAATTGGTTGCTGAGAGTGTCGTCTCCATACTTGTATCCATTTTTTTTTTTTTTAATTTTAAAGGAGATTGTTCACTATCACAGAAATGGAATTAGTCTGTCGAAAGTCCTAAATGAAATTTATAAATAATTGGGAGCTCCTCCCATTGCTCGACCGAGATCGGTCAACGAATCGACCTCAAAGATAGTCACATGGAGGTTTCCTTGAATCAGTAGCTATGCCATTACTGATCACAACCAATTACAACAATTTCTTAGCTGATCTTAGGAGAATTTTTGCAAGAATGAATGGATCTGATCGATTGACGAGCACCATGAGTTTTTCACAACGAATTCTAAGTGGTCATTGCACCTTGGGATCTATTTTGCAGCCCTTAAATCTGGCGATCCCTTCAATCCAACACAAGAAAGGTGTAGTCGATCTCCCCACTGTTTTGCAATGTTGGTATCAGCCAAATGGTGAATTGCGACTGTCACAACTAAAGACAAGTCAACCCCATGATCTATGTTTTTCTGAAAACCAAGGTGGGTTATACCATCTTCTTACTCGGGCTCGGCAGGAAAGTCAAAACCACACATAGAGGGCCATTCATATCAAATAGACGAGACAATCATGATCTATCGATCCTTCTAATCCAAACACACAAACGTTTTCCATCTGGAATCACATGATTCAAGCGTCTTTGGAATCATCTTGATGAGCTCTTTGATTTGGTATAGTTAGCTCGAGAATTCAAGACATAAAATTTTTGACCATTTTCTTCATTAGGGAGGATACCTATCCCCATATAACTCCAAAATTTGCAAAATAGGAGAAATAAAACTTGGAAAAATATTATCAACTGCTTACCCAACTGATGACAAGCACTTTCTTCTTGTAATCGTGCTTTTACAATGGTTGAAGAAGCCTCCTTCTTCATGATCTCTTTCACAATCTTCATTTTGCTTGGTTTGTGGTGAATTTCAGGATGTAACTTCCAACACTTCTTCTCCCAATGGCCACTGATTTTTCAGTAGATGCAAAAATTCCTTCGCTTTCCATTCAATTGTGCATTCCTGATGGAAGGACTTGGAAGGTGTGGTTATGGCTTTGTCTCACTTCCTGTGGATACATCTGTCTTCTTAACCCAAACTTTCTTCATTTGATGCTTGGCCACATCATGGTTTGAAGATCAAATGCATAAATCATTTTTCTTATATTCAAGAAAAGAATTTGAATGACTTTTATACCTTCCTGGTTCATCTTTGTTGCAGATCTGATGAAGACTAGCTGCTTTGGCTCCTCTATTGGAATCCAATGATGTAGAAGTGGCTCTTGCTTTATCAATCTTTGAGAACTCTCCAATCTCTACCTTGTCATAACCCAAACCTGCAAATGGTGGTCTTTGTACCACCTCTAATGGTTGAGTGACTCCTTGCCCATTTATGCCAATTCCACCTCCTTTGTATCCCATTTTAGTAAGAAGATTCATGCCAACATTATTATCATATTGAGATGAAAGTGAACATGAAGAAATACTCTCAACGCATACCTCAGTTTGAGTTTGCACATCCATGGTAGAAGGCTCTTTGTCTTCCATTCGTTCACCAAGATGCAACTTAGCCAAGAGATCATCCTTGGTTTGCAATTCAAGTTGCAATTCTTCAATAACTCTGTTAAGGACTTCTCCATGAAGCTCTTGCTTCTCTTCTTCTGCAACCTGCAAAAGTCTCCCCAACTCTGCATTTTCATCTTGAATGCTATGATTTATCTCTTCTAATTCTTGGAGTCTTTCTGTTTTCTTCGCTCCTTTTCCCATGGTGATATTCACAATCTACAAAACTGGTCAGACCAACTTAGATACCACTTGATCTGAAAACATGATGAGAATCTTCCCACATCCAAATCTTTGAAATAAGATATTTTACTAACAAAATTTGCATGTGAATAAGGGCAATAGGGTTCATTAACCATGCCTCATTAATGAATACATTAACATGAAAGCATCAAATTGTTAAAACTATTATGCATGTTTATGCAAATAATACTCTACTTAACCAAGTGAGAATGCATCAAAATTACACATACAACATTGACAACAATAATAATGGAGTTCACCAGACCCCCTGGCTACATCTTCAGATTCATGAATCCCATGAATCTGCTTTATTGATTCTTCTTCAAAAGGGCTACATAAACAATCCTACAACTTGTTTCTCCTTTACAAAGACATCCTTTGAATCAATAAGCTCTCAATAAGCTTTCCACAAGCTCTTTTCTTTCTCCCCCCTCTTATTGACCCCCAAGAAGGGTTTATATAACATCTCCATCTCAACCACATCAAGATTTTCATGGAGATAATATCTCTCAAGATCCCCTAAATTAAGATCTTGGCATATCTCAAGGGATTGGTTTGAGAATATCTCTCAACCATCCATGAAGCTTTCAACTATCCTTAGGACTCTCCTTGAGACTAGGGATTGAAAGCCAACATGGCTTTGCACCAAATAATCCCTTTTAATTAATGAAAAATACATAATTATGAGAACCCTATATCATGTACTAAACATTTTACAATGCCATTTTCCCCCTAAATATCAACAAGACATATCTCTAGCATGTAAAGTACAATTGACTTCATTCAAAATGCATCAGAAATATCAATGGGAGCTATTTGTTGACTGAACAATGTTGGAAGTATTTGAAGCCGACTGAAAATGTGTCGACTGTGAAGATCCTCTTGGATCACACCTCCCCACGGAGAAAAACTTTTGGACCTCCAAAAGTATCAACTTTGACCTGCAATCCATCATCAATTGCATGCAAATGTTTTCATTCCATGTAGTTCAGAATTGGAATGTAACTCAAACACTTGCAACTGCTGCCAAGAAAATGTTCTGAAGGGCACATTCCCTGTCTCCTTCACCTCTTCTTCTTCAGAGATGAAATGTCGAAGCCCACATCTGCATAAATTTTTCAACCTACTGATGATACCTACACAAGTTTCTTACTTGTCGAGAGTTTATGAATACACTCTTGGTCAAGTTTAAAATGAATCACCAAATATGGCATGCCTCAACCCACTGTTTACATCATGATTACAAAGAAGCCAATAAAATATTAAGGCACAACAATAACGCCTCTCACTCTCCTCACTCAAGAGTGGCTACACAACTGTTACAATGCTTCATAACCTTTTTACATGATGATTTCAGGCTTACATGAATACCTTTTCATGGCCAATACATCAAAAGGAAATTCTCATGCCAAAATGATGCATAAAAGGGAAACAATACTATGGTTATATGTTCCAACATGTGCGCATCCAATGTCCAACTCCTTTAATGCTCATATAACAAACTCTAAGGATAGGAAAAATGCCCCTTGATTGCCTTTGATCCATCAAAAGTATAAAAGACTGCTCCCTTTTTCTGACTTGGAGGTTGATTTAGTAGATCACCTTGTCAACACATCTTGTGTGACTAAAAATCCATGCCAAAATAAGGAAGAGCATACATATCATGAGTTTATAAAACACTCATGAAAAGGTTTTACAATGATTGACCATCATGGTCTTTAAAACCCACTATCTCAATGTGGACATAATAACTGCCCAAAAATAAAAAACAAACCATGTAATAATGCTTTTCCATACCATGAACTGGTCATAAGAATGCCATGTGGATCATGGTCAAGCTAATGAGGAAGGGACAATTAGACATCCTCCTGTCAAGGATGTAATTGTTGAACACAATCACACTGAAGCTCAGAAATATCCATATTCTCACATAGGTGTAGTTCAGCATGATCTTTGTGTCTTCCTTGAGATAACATCCTTCTGGAGGTGTCCAAGGAATGAGGCTTATAGTCTCGGGTTCAAAATCGGGTATTTGAATCCCTTGGCTAGAATTTAAGAGAATTTGTGTAGACTTGAGGTTGTGTGATTTCCATTGGGAATTGAGAAGAGCAATAAAGAATACAATGCTTCCTCATTCTAATCACAACACGCTCCTGATCTCTTCTTTGGTTCTTTTCCCACCTAAAGCTTACCTGTGAAAAAATGTTAGGAGCAGCAGAACCCATATTTGCTAGCATCAAACCAACAATTACACGTTCTACTCTATGCATTTTGTCTTCAAGAAGTGATAGTTGTGATGTAGACGTCCAATGTATACAATCAACTGGACATGAAACGATGGCCTATTGAACTAAATCAGGATTTCCTGATTGACAACATGCTCTTTCTCGTACGAAATCTTCCTCAAAGGAAAATATTTCAGGAGCCACATTTTGCACAATTTTTTACAACTGAACTCGTCAACAAATACATAATCTCTTGGTCAAGAATCATCCAGAAAGGATTAAATGTCCTCAACGAATACCCATGGATCTCATCATAAACCATGCGCTGCACAGGGTCACTCAATACCTCATACACTTATGCAGAAGTTTAATGCGTCGACATCGTTTCCACTCAATTCTAGATGGCAAGATTTCATACAGCTGTAATACGCACGGTTGATTTCTACTGGTGTTGCATCTGGTAGCACACCAAGCACAAAATAGTAATTATGGGTAGTAGAGTCTCCATAAATATTGACTTCTTCATCTTTAGCTTTTTCTTTGAATCCAACCACTCTCACACGCCCTCTCTAAGCCAATTTTACCATAAACATGTGCTCCCTCAACAGATCTTTTTGAGGACATTGTCATTCAAAAAAGCCCCACCTTTTGCCAGGTCCCATCCTCATCTTGAACCCAAAACAAATAAATATTCAAAAAAACAATTTTGTTCTACTATTGATGATACGGGGCCTTCAAAGAAAAAACAACATCAAGTTGTGAAAATGGCAATACGAAATAGACCCTTCTGTATCAACATCCAAAAACTGCATCATTGCTGCATGTTTTAATCAGTGGATGGAAGGCCTGCATTTTTAAATGACGCCAACAGTGAAGACATCAACAACATATTTCTGATGTTATCTACTGTAAAATAGATCCCAACGATTGGACGTTATGCAAAAATCTCTCAAGATTATAAAACTCAGAAATGATAATGATAACACATGGGAAAAAAACGTTTTCACTTCATCTTGGTTCACATACATTATGGATCTGAGATCTACCACTGATCAAGGAAAACAAACACCCATACAATATTTAATAACGAATTATCACTAGGTTGGTGGACACTTGCGATTATTATGTTAGTGATGATTACGTTGACAATCTTGGAACAAGATCTTCAACGAGGCACCATTTGTTATTAAAGTCCCATCTCCTCATAGAAATTTGGGCCCGTCGACGGATCAAATCCCTACTTTCGTGCTTTTGCGATCTTCCACAATCGAAATGCTTTCCTAAAATTTCAAAACCTTTTCCAGATGCTTCAAAGGGCTTTCCACTTGCGTTGTCACTCCAATTCACAAAACGCTGGTTGTGCTGGACATATGGCCGCGGGGCACTATTGGGCACTTTAATTGTCTAAATGAATAGAGAGTTAAGGTGTTCAATATAAATTGTCAACCCAAGGAAGTCTATTATTTCAAGATAATTGTGCACAGTCTATGCTAGATTATGGAAGCAACACTAATCTAATTGTAGTAAGGAAAAAGAGAAACAAAAATTATTACTAACACAATTATGCCGACACAGCTGGAGTTCTGCAGAATTGAAATCTAAACTGATGAATGTATAAGAATTCCAGATTATCTATTCTAATCTAAATTTCTATTTTACTTTTGCAGGAAGGAGTTCTCTACTAATTGCAGAAGGAAATCTACTTATTGCAAGAAAGTAATCCACACTTTTATTTTCTTTTACTTGAAAAAAAGATTTTAATCTAATGCAGAAAAAGGAAAAGAAATTATCCAACAGTGTTCAACAATTGACTTTTAATTCTCATGAGACAGATTTAAGTGCATCTACAGGAAATCACTGGACTATAACAACAACTGTGTTCTAGAATTGTTAATCAGATAAACCTTTCACATTAAAAAAACTATTATGGAATTCAAAATAGAGGGGAATCTGTGAGGAAGGTGGGCCCTTTCCTTCTCACTGAATCCTCTCAGGAAAATAGGCTATAGTCCTCTAAAGAAATTCAATCCACTATAATATTGATATGCCAAAAATATTGTGTACAATAAGCTTTAATTCTCTTCACTTTCTCGTAGTACGAATTCGTCCCCCTGATTACAAAATCTCTACTATTTAAAGTCAGAGTCATTCAGTTAAAACAAAATCAGAATAGCCTTGAGAATCCCCGATTCTCAAGATGTTCGTATGATATCATTAATACAAGATCTAGAACTAATATTGCAAGTTAAAACATATAAAAATAGGTGTAGCAGCTTCTAGGATCGGTGGCATTTGTTGCAACAATCGTGTAACAATAAAATCTGTGGCATTTGTTACAACAGTCATGTATTAGTAGAATCGGTGGCACCTGTTGCAACAGTCGTGTAACAACTTCCAAGATTGGCGTATAGCTGTAACAGCTTCCAAGATTGGTGCATAGTTGTAACAGCTGGTGTAATAACAATGACCATTCTTTAAGACTTGGTTGTATTCATTTCGATCATTAGTTGATTCATTTTATGGGTAAAACATGTGAACGTTACCAATCAAACATGCTAAGTAAATGAAAATATAAAATCAAGATAAATGATTCATACTTGGGGAAAAAGGTCTTAGCATGCATTATAGTAAGCATTTAACTTAGAGATGATAAGGTTGAATAGGAAAAAGATGTGATGAAAAAGGGACATTTCTAGGTTCTAAAATGACCCCCAACTGAAGACATTGCATGTCCTCATGCAAAACACATTCAAACCTTACTCTGTAGATGAATTAGGGAACTGGTTCCTCCAGTGAAAAACTATTAAGAGAAATTGATAAGTGCATGTATGGTAAAATGTATTGCTAAAAAGAAAATCTGTCGTGTCAACAATCTATCTGTGTTGCTTTGTCTTGAAGAAAATAATCTGTTTGAGTTTCTTGACTATCAACTCATGAGGGAAACATAGTCTCTTGTTTGAAATCTACTGGTAAACCAACAGCTGCCTTATGACGTTGAGATCTTCTCGGTTGTGTTGTTTTATGTGTAGCAGTAAGTGCATGTTCAGTCTTGACTGAGAGAATTGTTGAACCTCCTGCAACTGACACTTTTACTACCTTATAAGCTGCCTCAAAGTATAGTTTTACACACTCAAAGCACATGGGTTCTTTATTTCTGTCCATAACATCTTTTGTGAGTGCTTGGATGTCAAGAGTAATCCCTTTTGGATTCTTCTATCGAGCAGTCTCCAATTCTTGTTTCAAGGTTTTTAACTCTTCTTTGAGGCTTCCATTCTCTGTTACCAACACAGTTATTTTGGAGTTTTCTGTATGCCATATCTTTGTCTCAATTTGGGAAAAACGTTGGGCAAGTGGTACATCCTCAACACTATTTGTAACTGGTTCTTGTGGAGCAATTACACTGTCAATAGTTGTTTCTGGTGGAACAACTATTTCTTGTGTAACAACTGTGTCTATCATGACTGCCTCCTGTGGATCAGGCTTGTCTTGGATAGCTGTTCTTGTGTAACAACTTCCTCCTTCTTGAATTGTCCTTGTATACCCATCCCATTGTTTGCAAATGTCTCTACTAGCACTGTTAGTTTATTGGAAGAGACTGGTTCTTGTGTAATAGTCTCTTCATCAATCGTAGTGGATAATGGCTGAAGAACAGGAATAGCCTATTCCATAGCTTTCCATCCAATTGTTGCTTCCGCAAAGTTGGTAGACCTGGTTTTTCTCCTTGGTAAAATAGAAACGAAAGAAGAGGCTTTATTCTTCATTGATGGAGGTGGAAGAGGTTGTTCTTCCTCAACCACACAAGTAGGAAATTTAGGTATACCTGGGTTTGCTATGATCTGGACATCGTTATTTGACGTATGATCCACAGAATCATTAGGCGGAGTTGATGATTCTGTTGTGATTGGAGTACATTCAGTCTGAAGTGAGACAATAGTGGCTTGCAGTTCTGGGCACAAATTAAAACTTGGTATATGTATCTCTATAGAGTTCTTAGTCACAACAACATAGGGGTTCTGAGTTGCTACTAATATAATGGGGTCCAGGTCTTTCCGACATTTTCCCTTGAATGGATGTTTTCTTTTCTAAGATATTCTACCTACAGTGATAGTAGGACTTGGAACAATTGTTGAAACAATAGGTGTCTCTGCCGGTGCAACAGGGGTAGTCAAACTTGCTATTGCAGTGGACTGTTCTGACCTTGTGTGATTTCTAGGTAATGCAGATACAGGAATAGGGGTTCTCTATTTAGGAGCAGGGGGTAATTTTTCAATAACATCTGTCGTGACCAAGGGCTAGGACACACGACTCGGTGTAATGGCTAGTTGTTCTGCATTTTTCATAATCACAGCTACAGGCTATGTCAATTCACCGTCATTAAGGCTTGTCTAGCTGGTGCTAGGATGGCCATGGATTGTGCGTTCACTTCTCTGGGTCGTCTTACAGGCAGCGACATTAGGGGTTTGGACTGTTGTTGCAGCCGAGGGCAGAGACTCAGGAAGAGGTCCTAGCATATCTGTAGGAATAGAAGGTGGTTGGTCTGCTACAATATGTAATGGGTTATTGGAAATGTCCATACCATTGCAAATCAATAGTCTTATGAGTCTATGATTAGAAAGGCATTTCTTGGGGGTTTTGGATTTTTTTACAAAATGAGCCATGCTATTCAATGAATGGAGTAGATAATAAGGAATGTTTATGAATTTATGATGTCGCAGATGTGATAATAAGATGAAATCATAAAAATAAACAACTTGGTACCTGCCTTCACATGTAATGTACCTTTTGACAAATTTTGCAACTTTCCCCCAGGGCACTGGTAAGGAATTGACATCCGCACCTCGACCTTTTGTCCGAATTTGCTCATTGTTAACGAGGAAATATTTCTGAGCATCCGAAAGATGAATTTTTCTGTTAAACCATCAGTCCCCTATTATTGGTAACCCCGTGACAACAACAATGCTTTCCTCTGATACTGGAATCCTTACCCCATTCACCATTGAATATTCTTTGGTGAGATTTTGACTAAACTCCAATACCTCATCCTCATTAAACCCCTGCAGCTTCTTAAAATAGGGTATCTAGCCGGCCTGCAGAAATATTTGGTAGGCCTCTGGGTGCAACAACAAAGTGTCCAAATTTGCAGGTTCATACCTCACAGTTGATCCTCCCATGATGTTGCTTGAGAGTCTAACAATCACGTAGGAGGAGAGACTAGTACCTAAACTAGAAACTCAACCGGTTCGAACATGGTTTCCATGTAGAATACAGTGCCTCAGCGAAAAGAAGTGTGGTCGAAAAGGTGGTGAAG
>ML777110.1:665665-693585 GCA_009831015.1 Picea engelmannii
ATGAGTGGGATCAGCCGATGACTGCATCGGCATGACCACTTTCGCAACCCATGGATGAATAGGCTGCGAGACTACATGGTCTAAAGGCACCTCACCCCCGAAAAGAGGAGTGGGATCGACTGATGACAACATCAGCATGACCACTTTCTCAACCAATGGTTGAATAGGCTGAGAGATTACAAGGTCTAAAGGCACCTCACCCCCCAAAAGAGGAGTGGGATCATTTGATGACTTCATCAGCATGACCACTTTCTCAACCAATGGTTGAATAGACTGCAAGGAAACCTCAAAATACTCAGAATCAAAAGAGCTTGTAGATAGGGACCACAATCTTTGTACCTCTGGAATTCCAGGGCACAAATGAGTAAGGTGATCTCCCTTGCAAATATTACAAGGTAACTTAGGCTTACGTCCTATTCGTCTAGGTTTCTCAACAAAATTAATGCCCCCAACATGACTAGCAGTGGTTGGTTGCACATATCCAACATGACTTGCAGAGGTTAGTGATGGGTTGATAACATGACTTGCAGAGGCTAAATACCTATTACTAGTATGACTAGCAGTGACTGGAATTTTCCCCCCAACATGACTTGCAGAGGGTGAGTGTGTGCCCCCAACATAACTTGCAGAGGCTGGGTGTTGGTCTTCAATGTGACTTGCAGAGGTTGTCGACCTATCTCCATCATGACTCGCAGAGGTTGGTGATTTCTTCTTCCTATTCTTCCTCTTTCTATTTCATTTAGACTTCCAGTTACTAGTAACTATACTTTCACCAGAGGTGGGAGAAGGAGGAGGAGAAGACTTTGCTGACGAAGAAACATCAGCAGGGTGCCCATGAATTAAGGTGCTTAATTGAGAAGCATAAAGAGAATTCGGGACATTTGGAATGGAACCCAACCAAACTGGTAGTCCCACATTCAACCTAGGAATGTACAAAGTGGCCATCAAAGGGACACCAATGTTTCCGAAGAAGGGAAAAGCACAAGAATCCCCTTATGAAGGGGCTCCTTGGTTGGTATCACTGGGAACTTTAGCCATGAATATTTTATGCACAGGTTCTCCCTTTTTGGGATCGTTCAAGTCTGTAAAAGTCTCACACACTGACTCTAGCAAACTAGTGTTATCAAAACAATGCCTATAAAGAGGCGGCTCCATGTTTCTAAGTGGAAGACTGAAAAATCCTCTCAACTGGTGGAGTGGGTGGTCTACCACCCTAGGTCAGAGACCCAAATCCATAATTGACTAACTCACTATGGAAAACTAGGGAGCACAGAGCACACACTAAAAGTTCCTAAAGGCAAATCAAGTAAATGACTAACTAGTTGGAAGAACAGTTACACCAACCAACACTAGAGAAACTTACTGGTGCAAGTGAAAATCGAATACGGAAGCACCCTCTGGGTATACTCTGCAAAGCATGGCTTGATGTCTACCCTAGGTATTGTGGTATACCCCTGCGGTCACCTGTGTAAGTCCCTAAAATAAAGGCAACTAGGTTTCCATCTCGTGAACAATCACTAGGCAACAGTCGGGTTGACCACAATGAGCAGGGTATCAATCCCGAAACCTATCAAGGGTATCGAAAGCAAGTGTTCCGGAAGATGACTAAGGACCTCGAATGGATTCGAGACCCACAAAGCTCCATGGAAAATGCGATCAATGGAATCCCAAGACAAGTCCTCTATATGCATTCCCCACTACGCTTGGTCCGACTTTAGAGGGGTTATCTCCGCTACCTTTCTGCACGCGACATTGTGTTTAGCCCCTGTGTTAGAGGGGAGTCCCAGATAATTTCCAAGTTACTAGACTTCTACACTCCTTAGCAAAGACTCATATGTTTGTTTTATAGCCTTGAAGAGTTTCCTCTCCAACCTAAATCAAGGCTCTAACTGAATCTAGTTAACGGACCCTACAAACATAAAGTCTAGTAAATTTTAATTAGCGTTCTTTTTACTGGCTTGATTTACTCAAAAGGGTACGGTAGTGCAACTGATGGTGTTAAGACTCTTGCAAAAAATGATGAAACTTATATGAACACTAGCAAAGAATGATTATATTTTTTTTTTTTTTGAAATTCTTTTAAGATGAGAAGAAAACACAACACTACGCTAATTTCTTTTCTTTTTCAAATAACAATGCAAAGAAAATGCCAGCAAAGAAAGAGATCTAACAAACTAAGTTTTTTTTTTATCTTTTCTTCCAATCAAAACAGAAATAAAAAAAAATTCTAAAAGAAACTGATGAATGCATGATTCATGCCCCCCCCTGGCCATGAGGGGGATTTTTTTTCAAAATGAAACTCATTTTTTTTTAAATTTCAAGCTAAAAATAAGTTTAAAAAGCTAGGAAACACAAAAAATATTTTAAATGAAAAAGCAAGCTATGTTGGAATACAACCTAGGCTAAAACTTCTTATGACAGAGACCCAAAAACCTGAGAGGTATAACTCTTGACAAAGGAAAGGATGACTTCCTCACCTTAAACAAAAATTTTCTCCACAAGCACACTGCTGACAGTTCAACAACAAGCATGTGCACGTGAGCTGTGTAAATTCAGGGCGCGTGTACATGTGTGAATACCTTATATAGGTCATGTGTACTTATGAAACTCTAAAAAATGAAAGGACAAGAAATCAAGCCCAGGAAGAGACTACTGGTACTGAGAACCAGAATCTCTTGAAGACTCAAACACCTACTTTGACAGAAAAAGAAAAACAATTCAAGGAAAACTTCATAGAACAAACCAATCTGAGATGAAACCTAAGCTATAGAATGCAAACAACAAAAACTAGAATGAGTTCCAGAAAACCCTTGAGAAGGATTATTTCTGACAGCGGAGAGGATGACTGCCTCTCTAGAAGAAATTTTATGGAATCATACACGCGACTGAAACTTCCTCAGCTAGCATGTACACGTGGGTTGTGGGAAGGTAGGGCACGGGTACACGCATTCAGACCTTATACAGGCCACGTGTACCTCTGTGGGTCTCGAAAAAAAATGCGGTCAAGAAAAGAAACAGAGATAAATGGTATGGAAGACCAGAATCTCTATTAGCTCATACTTTTGTAGAAACTTTAAAAACAAGGAATGAAACCAGTTCTTAAAAATACCCAAGAAAAAATATTCCCAGAAACCCTAGAGTTCCCTAGTATGGTCACCAATTCTATTGGGGGTGGGAAATCCCTCCTATAGACTAGCACTAAGGGTTTTATCATGCATGCATAAATTGCCTAAAGATTCTTACTTTTTACCATCATCCCATGACTAAACCCGATTACTCATATGTAAATACAAGGCTGAAGAGATTAAGTTGACGTACCTTATTTTTTGTGTTTGACGTCAATCCATTTTCGCGCTTGGTCATTCTTTGACTGCAACTCTCCTCCCAATGCTGACCTGCATTCACTAAAGACAAACAAAGAACTCCACATGCATTTGATCTATGAACTAACGGGTTAGAGATTTAATCAATCATACAATCAATATTCAAATAATGACAATCTCATATGGCGAGATGGGAAAAACAATTATTTTATTAACTTCACAATGATATCTTACAATGATAAAGTCGGCTACTGCTCCTCGATCCTGGTCCTGGGCTCTTCTTCCAATGTACTCCAACTACTTTTCTCTATACTTCTCTTTTCATAAGGATTTCTAAAGGTTGGGAAAAAGGGAATGCTTAATCAGGTATAGTTTCTTCACTATGATTCTCCTCCTTTCAAATGGGACCCCTAACCCTTCTTTTATAGGCTATAAGAAGTTAGGTATTTGGTCGAGTGATCATCCATGCATGGCCGAAAGGTTTAGTTAACTTACCCAAAGATGTGTGTTCTGTCAACATCTTTCCTTTTTCCGTGCTTTTGTAGGTACACGCAGGTTGTCTTAGGTCAGCTAGCATGTACACACATGTAGTAATGGAGTAGGGCACGTGGGTATTTATAAAAGGGGTTTTTAAGAAGAGTTGTTCAGTAGTGTTTTGGAAAAGAAGGAATCTGAGATGGCCTGATGCCAGGTAATCATTTTTGGTGAAAATTAGGGTTATAACACTTTTCTGTAATCATCCTTGTTGTTCACCTGCACACACAAAAACTGCCTAATACCCTCCAAGGCTGAATTTATTAGCATAGTAAACACAATCAAACAGAAACAAAAAAATTAAATTTTTGTCGAGTTTATTTATATAAAATGTCTAATAAAAATAAGTCCTAAAGTTGAGAAAGGGAAGGAGCAAGCTCCATTCATTTTAAGAATTGATAACCTGTATCGACTGAACAATTGGATTTGAATTCTTCCTTCGATAGTGGACGCTGATACAAGCGCAGACGATGACCATTTGCATGTAACTATGTATCAGATCCATAAATAGCGATTATCCCGACTGTCCCATTGGGAAAAACAGTGTCTACCTCATAAGGTCCTTGACATCGTGTACACAACTTACCCTGAATTTTTTTAAAGCGAGAATCGTACAACAGAGCCTAATCTCCTTTCTGGAATAATTTCTTCTTGATGACCTGGTCATGCCATTTCGTTCTCTGTTGTTGAATCACAGAGGTTTGATGAATAGCGTCTAGCTGCTTTTCATCAAGCTCATTGAGCTGATGTAGTATGGCCTTTTGTGCCATAGTCAAGTCAAGGTTGACTGTTGATGCAGTTCTTAAGGTTTTGATTTCGAATTCAATGGGAAAAATGGGGCTTTTCCATATACCAGTTTGTAAGGAGAAAAAGTAGTTTCATTTCTCCAAATAGTTTGGTAAGACCATAGATCTTCATGCAATCTGTCTATCCAATCCCGATGATGTTCTCTCATTGTTTTAGTAAGAATGGCTTCGATAACTTTGTTGGTACTTTCCACCTGGCCATTGCCTTGTGGATGGTATGGAGAAGCTATTCTATGTAAAACATGATATTTACTAAGTAGGACTTCAAGTTTATGTGATGTGAAAGAGGGTCCTCCATCAGTTATTAATTCTCTGGGAACTCCAAACCTAACAAATATATCTTCGAATAGAAATGCTAAGATAGATTCTTTTGAGGCTCTAATAAGTGCTTTCTCCTCTACCCACTTGGTCATGTAATCTGTACAGACCAATATATATACTTTTTGATTAGAAGGTGGGTTAATGGGCCCTATGAAATCCATGGCCCATATCTAAAATGGTTCTAACACTACCTAAGGCTGTAGAGGCATCTCATCCCTATGATTTGGCTGCCCCATTCATTGGCATCTGTCACAAGTTTGAACGTATTTCTTGGCATCTTGAAATATGGTGGGCCAAAAATATCCCATCCTTAAAATTTTAGGCACGGTCCTTTTATCCGCAAAATGACCCCCATAAGGGCCATCATGGAAAGCCTTCAGCATATCATATGCTTCATCATCCCTCACACATCTCCTAATTTCCTGATTGAGGCCTGTGTAGAAAAGGTATCTTCCTATCCAACTATACTGAGCACGCTTCTGAATAATCTTCCTTCTTTCTCGTAGAGATAAATGGGGAGGTACCTTCACTAAAACCAAATAATTAGGAATGTCTGCATACCAAGGTGAGTGAACAGATATTGCAAACAAATGTTCAACTAGAAAGGAATCATCAACAGGTAAATTATCATAATTTACATGTAATCTTTATAGAAAATCAGCAACCACATTTTCTTTTCCAGGTCTATCTACTATAGTGATGTCAAATTATTGTAGTAGTAACAACCATCTGGTTACTCGAGCATTAGTAATAGGTTTATTAATCAGATATTTAATTTTTGTATGATCAACATGAATAAAAGTAGAATATCCCGTGAAATAATGCCTAAATTTATTGAGTGCATAAACTACTGCTAAGAATTCTCTTTCAGTAACTGTATAATTTAATTTAGCAGGAGCCATGTTCTTGCTGATATAGTAGATAACATAAGGCTCTTTGTATTCCTGTTTCCATAGTACTGCACCGATTGCAGTATCGGAGGCATCTGAAGAAATGAGAAATAGAAGATCCTAATTGGGCCCTCTCAGAATGGGGGTTGTGGACAATTTCTGTTTTAGATCCGTAAAAGACAATTCACAGTTGTCAGTCCAATGAAAGTCAACATCTTTTGTTAATAGAAAAAACAAGGGGGAAGCTAGTTTGGATTTTTTTTTAATGAATCTCCTGTAATAACCAACATGCCCTAAAAAACTTCTGACCTCTTTCTAAGTTGACGGAGTTGGAATATCCAAAATTACCTGGATTTTGGTGGGGTCTACCTGGATTCCTGCATAAGAAATGAAGTGTCCCATCACTACTCCCTCGCTCATCAGCATATGGAACTTTTCTGTACTTAAATAAAGATGAGACTGTATACATATTTTAAGAACTTGTTCCATATTAGTCAAGGATTCATTGAAATCAATGCCATAAGGGGTAAAGTCATACATGAATATCTCCATATAGTCATTCACCATATCAGAAAAAATACCAATTAGAGCTCTTTGGAAGGTGGCTGGTGCATTACACAAGCCGAATGGGATAAAATTGTAAGAAAATGTACTTGAAGGGATGGTAAAAGTGGTCTTATCTTGGTCTTGTAGAGCAATGTTTATCTAATTATAGCCATCGAATCCATCTAAGAAAGAAAAAAACTTTTACCCAGCTAGATTGTCTAAAACCTGATCAATAAATAGCAAAGGGAAGTGATCCTTCTGCGTTGCTTTATTCAAGGCTCTATAGTCTACATAGACTCTCCATTTCCCAATCTTTTTAGGAACAATAACCAAAGGTGAGACCCACTCACTGTCTGATATAGGGTAAATGAAATCAGCATTGAGAAGTTTCTGGAGTTCTTCTTTAACAATTTCTTTAAGGTTTGGATTCATCCTCCTTTGGGGTTGGCAAATGGGACGACATTCTTCCTTAATGTATATATGGTGGGTACATAGTTCAGAGGAAATGCCTTTCATATCCATGTAATCCCAGAAAAATTATTCTTTATGTTCAATCAGTATTTTCATCAATCGACGAGTTTCAACAGTGGATAAATCGAGATTGATGTTTAAGATTTTTCCAGGTTCAATTTCTACAACAATGCTCTTGGAACTGACTTTAGGAAACAATTCATCTATTTCATCATCTACTATTACAACGTTTGATGCTACAGCGGCTGTTGTTACAGCGAAATCATTTTGATTGTTAGTGGTTTCTGAGAACATTTCTGAGCTTATATGTTCCTCGATGACGAGGTCGAAGACTCTAATCAAATGATGGTGCGCGTTCCATGTAACATCAGAGGATTCACATATAAATCATTTGATCAATTCGTCCTCTGTCTCGTCCTTGAAACTCAAGGATTTTCCTATGGTTAGCACAAGCAGATCATTTTCATCCTCAGTGTCCATCCATAAAGAATTTTCAGTTTCAGCCCTAGGTGTAGCATCAGGACACAAGGTCAGATTTTTTGTGTTATAACCATCAGAGATGGTCATGGAACCAGATCGACAACCAATGAAAGCATCAACTATAGCTAACAATGGTCTTCCAAGAATTAGAGGGTGGCCCCCCAGATGGGTTTTAGGTTGCAGTACAAGAAAATCAGAAGGATACTCCCATGAATCCATAGAAATGACTAAATCATCTATTACTCCTTCTGGTCTGATGGTATAACGATCAGCTAATTCAAGAACAATAGGAGTAGGTCAGACTTGTGTTCTGAGTTGAAACAATTTTGTAGTTTCTATTGGCATGATGTTAATTGCCGCCCTTAATTTGATTAGCGCATGGGGGATAGATGTATGTCCAATTTTGACAATGAATGTAGGGTTTCCTGGGTTGCCATACTTAGGAGGTGGGGATTTTCCTAACATCAGTTCATACAAATCCCCCACCACATGCACGGTGAGGGTATCCCTGGGTTTTCGTCCAGGTCTTTTTATACAAAGATATCCTATGGTCTTGGCATAAATAGGGACATATCTGATGGCTTGCAATAGTGGAATATTAATGTGCATATTTTGCAATTCTCCTAAGAGATTGAAAGATGGTAATTCCACTAGTTTGGTAATTTTTAGCCTATCAAGGAATGGTGGGTCTGCTGACTCTATTATAGGTTGGAAAATTTCTTCTGTATCAGTAGATGGTCTTTCCCTTTATTCCTTTTCTGACTCTAAAGATGGAGCATATTCAATTATTGGCTTGATTATTCTCCTTGATCTTAATTTGATTTCATCACAAGGCATGGGAGTAATAGACAAGGCTGGCACATTGTGTATGTCTATGTTCTGAACGACCTTATTATTTGGGTTTGGGTTAGGTTGAGCAGGCATCTGAGGTCATAAAGGAGGATTGTTCAGTGGGGTATTTGGGGGTAACTACAGTTGTTTCTACTGGTACTGGGGTTGGAACTGTTGTTGATAAGGGTTCATCTGGTGATGGTTCTAATAACTAAGGTGTTGTTGAGGGCCTCTCCAATATGAGTTCCGTTGTCCATGGTGATTGTGTTGTTGATGCATAGGTAACCATGCATTGGGATCCTTGTAAGGGGTTGACATATGATGTGGAGGGAGAGCATTCGTCTAGCCATATAGTGGTTGATTGTTCCAATAATTAAGTGTTGCATGAGAGAATTAAGAGTTCACACCTTGACTTCATGGCTACCATTGTCTCCTTTGTGTAATTAGATAGGCAACTTATTCTTTCTTATTAGTTTCCTTGATTGATGCTTTTACTCCTGGTAGAGAGGAACATTGGTCAGTAGCATGATCTAATTCACAAATAAGACATACCTGGACACTATTCAGTGGGCACTACCTTGGTGGATGTTTCTTCCTGCCTTTCAGACAGAAAATGCACAATGCTTGTTTTGATTCTGCTTGTTTCTGCTTGATTTGTAGGGTGTGAATTTGTGAAGAAAAAGAGTTAATCATCTATGTTTTGAAATTTTCTAACAGATTACCTATTTCTACTCTTGTTGCTCCTCCATTGGGTGATTTCTGTACCCTTGAAAAAGTGGTATCCTTGGTAGCTGACCTATTCTTTGTAGATCCTCGAGAACATATTTTATAGAGGTCTACAATTTCCTCATAGGATTCTTTAGATATATCTCCTTTGCCAAGCATACTCAGTATATCTGAAAAATCTTCTCTAACTCCTTTTGGAAAAATAGTTTTTAAAATGTTTTTACTTACATCTAAATGCCCAGACCTTTGTAGATTATACTGGAGTCATTCTACAAAATCTTCAAGGGTCTCATCCTCCTTCTGAGACATTTTGAACAATTCCTCCCTTTGTTCCCTTGTTCGGCAGTAGTATTGGTACTTGTTCAGGAAAAGTTGCCTCATCTGTACCCATGTTGAAATGTTCTCTCCTCCCAATCTCATAAACCATCTTAACGCATTACCCTTCAATGTAGCTGGAAATAGTTTAAGTTTTTGTGTAGTGGTATTGTAGTCATAGCTTCTACACAAAATGTCAAATTCAAATAGAAATTCATCCGGATCCTCAGTAGACTATCCATGAAAATTCGGAAAAGATGAGAGAGGTATGTTTTTCATAGGATCCATCCCTCATGTGGGAACATCAGAAATAGGAAAAACCAGGGTAGAGATAGTATTTTCATTATTTACCGGATCTTCGTTGTTCTATGGGTTCTCCTAGTGGAACTCTTCTTCATTATCCCCTTAATTTTCCATATGTGCTCTTTCTCTCCACTATGTATGAAAATCGTCCCACTCTTATTTAGTGACTACCCAACTGTTGATCCGATAAATCGTTTCTTAATATTTCAAGCTAAAAATAAGTTTAAAAAGCTAGGAAACACAAAAAATCTTTTAAATGAAAAAGCAAGCTATGTTGGAATATAACCCAGGCTAAAAATGCTTATGACAGAGACCCAAAAACCTGAGAGGTATAACTCTTGACAAAGGAAAGGATGACTGCCTCACATTAAACAAAAATTTTCTCCACAGACACGCTGCTGATAGTTCAACAGCAAGCGTGTGCACGCGAACTATGTAAATTCAGAGCGCGTGTACACACGTGCATACCTTATACAGACCATGTGTACTTCTGAAACTCTAAAAAATGAAAGGAAAATCAATCAAGCCTAGGAAGAGACTACTAGTACTGAGAACCAAAATCTCTTGAAGACTCAGACACCTACTTTGACAGGAAAAATAAAACAATTCAAGGAAAACTTCATAGAACAAACCAATCTGAGGTGAAACCTAAGCTATAGACTGCAAACAACAAATACTAGAGTGAGTTCCATAAAACCCCTGAGAAGGATTATTTCTAACATGGGAGAGGATGACTGCCTCTCTAGAACAAATTTTCTGGAATCATACACGCGACTGAAACTTCCTCAGCTAGCATGTACACGCGGTCTGTGGCAAGGTAGGGCACGGGTACACGTGTTTAGACCTTATATAGGCCGCGTGTACCTCTTTGGGTCTCGAAAAAAAATGTGGTCAAGCAAGAAACAGAGATAACTGGTATGGAAGACCAGAATCTCTGTTAGCTTAGACTTTTGTAGAAACTTTAAAACTAAGGAATGAAACCAGTTCTTAAAAATACCCAAGAAAAAATATTCCCAGAAACCCTAGAGTTCCCCAGTATGGTCGCCAATTTTTTTTTTGGTGGGAAATCCCTCCTATGGACTAGCACTAAGGGTTTTATCATGCATGCATAAATGACCTAAAGATTCTTACTTTTTACCATCATCCCATGCCTAAACCACATTACTCATATGTAAATACAAGGCTTAAGAGATTAAGTTGACGTACCTTATTTTTTGTGTTTGATGTCGATCCCTTTTCGCGCTTGGTCATTCTTTGACTGCAACTCTCCTCCCAATGCTGACCTGCATTCACTAAAGAAAAACAAAGAAATCCACATGCATTTGATCTATGAACTAACGGGTTAGATATTTAATCAATCATACAATCAATATTCCAATAATGACAATCTCATATGGCGGGATGGGAAAAGTAATTCTTTTATTAACTTCACAATGATACCTTACAATGATAAAGTCAGCTACTGCTCCTCGATCCTGGTCCTGGGCTCTTCTTCCACTGTATTCCAACTACTTTTCTCTATACTTCTCTTTGCACAAGGATTGCTAAATTTTGGGACAAAGGGAATGCTTAATCGGGTATAGTTTCTTTACTATGATTCTCCTCCTTTCAAATGGGACCTCTAACCCTTCTTTTATAGGCTATAAGAAGCTAGGTATTTGGTCGAGTGATCGGCCATGCATGGCTGAAAGGTTTAGTTAACTTACCCAAAGATGTGTGTTCCATCAACAACTTTCCTTTTTCCCTGCTTTTGTAGGTACACGCGAGTTGTCTTGGGTCAGCTAGCATGTACACGCGTGCAGTAATGGAGCAGGTCACGTTGGTATTTATAAAAAGAGGTTTTAAGAAGAGTTGTTCAATAGTGTTTTGGAAAAGAAGGAATCTGAGATGGCCTGATGCTAGGTAAGCATGTCTGGTGAAAATTAGGGTTATAACACTTTTCTATAGTCATCCTTGCTATTCACCTGAACACACAAAACTGCCTAATACCCTTCAAGGATGAATTTATTAGCATAGTAAACATAATCAAACAGAAAAAGAAAAATTTAAATTTTTGTCGAGTTTATTTATATACAATATCTGAGAAAAATAAGTCCTAAAGTTGAGAAAGGGAAGGAGAAAAGTCCATTCCTTTTAAGAATTGATAACCCCTATCGGCTGAACATTTAGATTTGAATTCTTCCTTCGATAGTGGACGGTGATACAGGCGCAGGAGATGACCATTTTCATGTAACTTTGTATCAAATCCATCAATAGTGATTAACCTGACTGTCCCATTGGGAAAAATAGTGTCTAGCTCATAAGTTCCTAGCCATCGTGTACGCAACTTACACTGAATTTTTTTAAAGCCTAAATCATACAACAAAGCCTAATCTCCTTTCTGGAATAATTTCTTCTTGATGACCTGGTCATGCCATTTCATTCTCTGTTGTTGAATCATTGATGTTTGATGAATAGTGTCCAACCTCTTTTTGTCAAGCTCATTGAGCTGCTGCAGTCTGGCCTTTTTTGCCATAGTCAATTCAAGGTTGAATGCTGATGCATTTCTTAAGGTTTTGATTTTGAATTCAATGGGAAAAACAGGGCTTTTCCATATACCAGTTCGTAAGGAGAAAAAACAGTTGTGTTTCTCCAAGTAGTTCGGTAAGCCCATAGAGCTTCATGCAATCTGTTTGTCCAATCCCGACGATGTTCTCTCACTGTGTTAGTAAGAATGGCTTTGATAACTTTGTTGGTACTTTTCACTTGGCCATTGCCTTATGGATGGTATGGAGAAGCTATTCTATGTAAAACATGATATTTATTGAGTAGGACTTCAAATTTATGTGATGTGAAAGGGGGTCCTCCATCAGTTATTAATTCTCTGGGAAATCCAAACCTAACAAAGATATATTCAAACAGAAATGCTAAGACAGATTCTTCTGAGGCTCTAATGAGTGCTTTTGCCTCTACCCACTTGGTCATGTAATCTGTACAGACCAATATATATAATTTTTTATTAGAAGGTGGGTTAATGGGCCCTATGAAATGCATGGCCCATCTCTCAAAAGGTTCTAACACTACCTAAGGCTATAGAGGCATCTCATCCCTACGATTTGGCTGCCCCATTCATTGGCAACTGTCACAAGTTTGAACGTATTTCTTGGCATCTTGAAATATGGTGGGCCAAAAATAGCCCATCCTTAAAATTTTATGCCCGGTCCTTTTATCAGAAAAATGACCCCCGCAAGGGCCATCATGGAAATCCTTCAGCAGATCATATGCTTCATCATCCCTCACACATCTCCCGATTTCCTGGTTGAGGATTGTGTAGAAAAGGTATCCTAGTATCCAACTATACCGAGCACTCTTTTGAATAATCTTCCTTCTTTCTCGTGGAGATAAATAGGGAGGTACCTTCCCTGCAACCAAATAATTAGCAATGTCTGCATACCAAGGTGAGTGAGCAGATACTGCAAACAAATGTTCAACTGGAAAGGAATCATCAACAGGTAAATTATCATCATTTACATGTAATCTTGATAGAAAATCAGCAACCACATTTTCTTTTCTAGGTCTATCTACTATAGTGATGTCAAATTATTATAGAAGTAACAACCATCTGGTTACTCGGGCATTAGTAATAGGTTTATTCATCAAATATTTAATTGTTGTATGATCAGTATGAATAAAAGTAGGATATCCCGTGACATAATGCCTGAATTTATTGATTGCATAAACTACTGCTAAGAATTCTCTTTTAAGTCACTGCATAATTTAATTCAGCAGGAGCCATGTTCCTTCTGATATAGTAGATAGTATAAGTCTCTTTGTCTTCCTGTTGCCCTAGTACTACACCAATTGAAATATCAGAGGCATCTGAAGAAATGTGAAACAGAAGAGCCCAATTGGGCCCTCTGAAAATGGGGGATGTGGACAATTTCTGTTTTAGATCTGTAAAAGATAATTCACAGTTGTCAGTCCAACGAAAGTCAACATCTTTTGTTAATAGAAAAAACAAGGGGGAAGCCAGTTTGGAATTTTTTTTAATGAATCTCCTCTAATAACCAGCATGCCCTAAAAAAATTCTGACCTCTTTCTGAGTTGACGGAGTTGGAATATCCTAAATTTCCCTAATTTTGGCGGGGTCTACCTGGATTCCTGCATAAGAAATGAAGTGTCCCAACACTACTCCCTCGCTCATCAGCATATGGAACTTTTATGTACTTAAATAAATATGATACTATACACATATTTTAAGAAATTTTTCCGTATTAGTCAAGGTTTCATCAAAATCAATGCCATAAGGGGTAAAGTCATCCATGAATATCTCCATACAGTCATTCACCATATCAGAAAAAATACCAATAATTTAAAACTCTCTGGAAGGTGGCTGGTGCATTACACAAGCTGAATGGGAGAAACTTGTAAGAAAATGTACCCAAAGGAACGGTAAAAATGGTCTTATCTTGGTCCTATGGATCAATTTTTATCTGATTATAGCCACTGAATCCATCTAAGAAAGAAAAAAACTTTTTCCCAGTTAGATTGTCTAAAACCTGATCAATAAATGGCACAAGGAAGTGATCCTTCTGCGTTGCTTTATTCAGGGCTCTATAGTCTACATAGACTCTCCATTTCCCATTATTTTTAGGAACAATAACCAAAGGTGAGACCCACTCACTGTCTGATATAGGGTAAATGAAATCAACATTGAGAAGTTTCTGGAGTTCTTCTTTAACAATTTCTTTAAGGTTTGGATTCATCCTCCTTTGGGGTTGGAAAATGGGATGACATTCTTCCTTAATGTATATATGGTGGGTACATAGTTCAGAGGAAATGTCTTTCATATCCATGTAATCCTAGGAAAATGCTTCTTTATGTTCAGTCAGTAATTTCATCAATTGACGAGTTTTAGCAATGGATAAATCAGGATTGATGTTCAAGGTTTTTCCAGGTTCAATTTATACAACAATGCTCTTGGAATTGACTTTAGGAAACAATTCAGTTGTTTCATCATCTGCTGTTACAACGTTTTCTATTATAGCAACTGCTGTTACAGCTAAATCATTTTGATTGTTAGTGGTTTCCGAGAACATTTCTGTGCTTATATCTTCCTTGATGATGGGGTCGAAGACTCTAATCAAATGATGGTGCATGTTCCATGTAACAGCAGAGGAGTCACAGATAAAGCAGTTGATTAATTCATCCTCAGTCTCATCCTTGAAACTCAAGGATTTTCCTATGGTTAGCACAGGCAGAGCATTTTCATCCTCAGTGTCCATCCATAAAGAATTTTTAGTTTCGGCCCTAGTTGTAGCATGAAGATATAGGGTCAGGTTTTTTGTGTTATAACCATCAGAGATGGTCATGGAACCAGATTGACAACCAATGAAAGCATAAGCTATAGCTAACCATGGTCTTCCAAGAATTAGAGGGTGGCCCCCAAGAGGGGTTTTGGGTTGCAGTACAAAAAAATCAGCAGGATACTCCCATGAATCGACATAAATGACTAAATCATCTATTACTCCTTCTGGTCTGATGGTATAAAGATTAACTAATTAAAGAACAATAGGAGTAGGTTGGACTTGTGTTATGAGTTGAAACAATTGTGTAGTTTTTATTGGCATGATGTTAATGTCCGCCCCTAAGTCGATTAGCGCATGGGGGATAGATGTATGTCCAATTTTGACAGTGACTGTAGGGTTTCCTGGGTGGCCATACTTAGGAGGTGGGGATTTTCCTAACATCAGTTTAGAAAAATCCCCCACCACATGCATGGTGAGGGGATCCCTAGGTTTTCATCCAGGTCTTTTTATACAGAGATCTCTTACAGTCTTGGCACAAATAGGGACATCTCTAATGGCTTGCAATAGGGGAATATTAACGTGCATATTTTGCAATTCTCCTAAAAGATTGAAAGATGGTAATTCCACAGGTTTGGTAATTGTCATCCTATCAGGGAATGGTGGGTCTGCTGACTCTATTATAGGTTGGATAATTTCTTCTGTATCAGCAGATGGTCTTTCCCCTGATTCCTTTTCTGACCCTGAAGATGGAGCATCTTCAATTATTGGTTCGATTATTCTCCCTAATCTTAATTTGATTTCATTACAAGGCTTGGGAGTAATAGACAATGATGGCACATTATGTATATCTATGTTCTGAATGACCTTATTATTTGGGTTTGGGTTAGGTTGCACAGGCTTCTGAGGTCGTAAAGGAGGATTGTTCAGTGGGGCATTTGGGGGTAACTGCAGTAGTTGCTACTGGTACTAGGGTTGGAACTGTTGTTGATAAGGGTTTGGCTGGTGATGGTTTTGACAACTAAGGTGTTGTTGAGGGCCTCTCCAATATGGGTTCCATTGTCCATGGTGATTCTGCTACTGATGCATAGGTAACCTTGCATTGAGATCTTGGTAAGGGGTTGACATCTGATGTGGAGGGGGAGCATTCGTCTGGCCATATAGTGGATGATTATTCCAATAATTAAGTGCTGCAGGAGAGAACTAAGAGTTCATACCTTGACTTCTTGGATGCCATTTTCTCCTTTGTGTAATTAGATAGGAAACCTCTACTTCCTCATTAGTTGCCTTCATTGATGATTTTACTCCTGGTAGAGAGGAACATTGGTAAGTAGCATGATCTAATTCACAAATAAGAAATACATGGACAATGTTCAACGGGCACTGCCTTGGTGGATGTTTCTTCCTGCATTTCAGATAGAAAATGCACAATGCTTGCTCTGATTCTGCTTGTTTCTACTTGATCTACAAGGTGTCAGTTTGTGACGCAAAATATTTAATCATCTCTGTTTTGAAATTTTCTAACAGATTACCTATTTCTTCTCTTTTTCCTCCTCCATTGGATGATTTGTGTACCCTTGAAAAAGTGGTATCCTTGGTATCTAACCTATTCTTTGTAGATCCTCGAGAACATCTTTTACAGAGGTCTACACTTTCCTCATAGGATTGTTTAGATATATCTCCTTTGCCAAGCATATTCAGTGTATCTAAACAATCTTCTCTAACTCCTTTTAGCAAAATAGTTTTTAAAATTTTTTTACTTACATCCGGATGCCCAGACCTTTGTAGATTATACTGGAGTTGTTCCACAAAATCTTCAAGGGTCTCATCCTCCTTCTAAGACATTTTGAACAATTCCTCCCTTCGTTCTCTTGTTTGGCAGTAGTCTTGGTACTTGTTCAGGAAAGTTGCCTCATATGTACCCATGTTGAAATGTTCTCTCCTCCCAAGCTCATAAACCATCTTAATGCATTACCCTTCAATGTAGCTGGAAATAGTTTAAGTTTTTGTGCAGTGGTAGTGTAGTCATAGCTTCTACACAAAATGTCAAATTTAAATAGAAACTCATCCGGATCCTCAGTAGATAATCCATGAAAATTCAGCAAAGGTGAGAGAGGTATGATTTTCATAGGAGCCATCCCTTGTGTGGGAAATAAGAAAAACTAGGGTAGAGATAGTATTTTCATTATTTACTCGATCTTCGTTGTTTTGTGGGTTCTCCTAGTGGAACTCTTCTTCATTATCCCCTTGATTTTCCATATGTTCTCTTTCTCTCCACTCTGTATGAAAAGAGTCCCACTCTTCTTTAGTGACTACCTGACCATTGATCTGATAAATTGTTTCTTAAAAATTCAAGCTAAAAATAAGTTTAAAAAGATAGGAAACACAAAAAATATTTTAAATGAAAAAGCAAGCTATGCTGGAATACAACCTAGGATAAAACTACTTATGACAGAGACCCAAAAACCTGAGAGGTATAACTCTTGACAAAGGAAAGGATGACTTCCTTACCTTAAACAAAAGTTTTCTCCACAAGCACGTTGCTGACAGTTCAACAACAAGCGTGTGCACATGAGCTGTGTAAATTCAGGGCACGTGTACATGTGTGCAGACCTTATATAGGATGCGTGTACTTATGAAACTCTAAAAAATGAAAGGACAAGCAATCAAGCCCAGGAAGAGACTACTGGTACCGAGAACCAAAATTTCTTGAAGACTCAGACACCTACTTTGACAGAAAAAACAAAACAATTCAAGGAAAACTTCATAGAACAAACCAATCTGAGGTGAAACCTAAGCTATAGACTGCAAACAAAAAAGACTAGAATGAGTTCTAGAAAACCCCTGAGAAGGATTATTTACGACATTGGAGAGGATGAATGCATCTCTAGAAGAAATTTTATGGAATCATACACGTGACTGAAACTTCCTCAGCTAGCATGTACACACGGGTTGTGGGAAGGTAGGGAGCAGGTACACGCGTTCAGACCTTATATAGGCCGTGTGTACCTCTGTGGGTCTCGAAAAAAATCCGGTCAAGCAAAGAAATAGAGATAACTGGAATGGAAGACCAGAATCTCTGTTAGCTCAGACTTTTGAAGAAACTTTAAAAACAAGGAATGAAACCAGTTCTTAAAAATACCCAAGAAAAAATATTCCCATAAACCCTAGAGTTCCCTAGTCTGGTTGCCAATTCTGTTGTGGATGGGAAATCCCTCCTATGGACTAGCACTAAGGGTTTTATGATGCATTCATAAATGACCTAAAGATTCTTACTTTTTACCATCATCCCATGCCTAAACTCCATTGTTTGCCCTCTTTCGTCACCTTAGTGATCAAAACCGAGGTGCTTGCAAGCTTAGTTGGGTTTGCTAAGCAGGACAGTTGTAAGGAAAAGGGTTAGAGAAAGAAAATATAAAATAACAACTAAGAATTAAACTAAGAAATAAAATAACAACTAAACTAATGAGCATAGGGACATAAGGACAAAAGAAACAATAAGATCCATGTCACCAATGGTAAGGTTGATATTAGTGAAAGAAAACACCAAGAAGAAAGAGGACTATGAGTCCCTTCTTCCTCCACGGGAGGGCTCTTGGACCCCCACAAATAAGCTCTTCTTACAACTTTGAATAAAAATGGTGAAATAATTCTTTTCTAATCCACTCAAGGGGTGAGATGGATTGCCTTAGTATACTCTTGATGAGAATAGAGGATTCCTTAAGAGAATAGTAGCAACATAACTTTGCTATTGATATCCTTGAAAAGTGAAGTGCACCCGTGGCCTTTTTATAGCACCTCTTTGAGGTATTGTGCAACTAGCTTGTAGTGTGTAAAGAGGCTAATTAGGGCATTTCTAGGTCTTTGACCAGCCACCCAGTCGGATCCAGTCTAGATTTGCATGTCAAATCAACTTGGAAGCTAAACCAAAAGTGGGTGGGAGGCCGACCACTCTCATAAATATGTCGTTCTTAGATGTGCACGGGTTTTTGCGACCACAATCATGCATCGGACGCATGTGTGCTTTTCCTGCATTTCTGTTTTGCGCATGTGCACGTGCACCCTGTGTAGTCATAATGAACTTTAATTTTTTCATTGGTTGTATAGTTTTTGACCCTTTGGAAATGATTTTCTATTAATTTTGGTCCATGGGTGACCTCATAATTGTTTGGTAATGCTGAATTCTTGTAACCATTTGCGGACGAAATTTTAGTGATAACAGATGCTCCCTGATGGATGAGGTTAGGAGCATACGTATAGCTGCAATCCACCAATGTTTTTTCTACTGAGAATGGCGTTATAAGAGAGAGAAGTAGTGGGATTGTCAAGAGTTACCCGTTGGAGGGAGAAGGGAACCTGTAGAACCCAACCTTCCATAAGGTGTGTAAAAATAAACTGTGTACAAACGAGGTGGGCATGCCCCATGCTTAGGTCATGTAACTCAAGAAGGAATGATGTGTTGATGTAGACAACTGCAGCGCCCTCAGGGGTGATTGTGATAAAGGTAGAAGACAATTCTATGGAGGAACATACTCTGACTAGTAGGCAATGACATCTGTAAGAAATATCATGGATCTGTAGGCATTGATAGCCCAACCAAGTTCAGAGGCCTTCGGCGAAGATAAGAAAGAACTGCAATAGTCGCAAAGTAAGACCCACCGTAACATGAGAAAGTGTTGAAGTCGAATGTTACGGGGGTCAATGACAACAGGGAGAAATTGTGGTTCTCCCTGTGCCATCCAAGACCTCTCATTGGAAAGGTAATGAGAGTCAAGATACTGTCACCCTTCTGGAAACTATGTTGATGTTCACAAAAGGGGGACGCGACTCCCAGAAGAAAATGGCTTCGTGAAATCTACTATGTGAGGTTAGGAACGGGAGGAGGTACATGGTCGAAGTCAAGATGTATGAAGACACAAGACTTCCCTTGGTTGGGGGTATATGCAAAGTATAAGTGGCCACAACCATTCAACTAAGTCGAGTGTCAGGGGGACAACAAGACGTGGGATAATTTGTGCCAGAGGTGGGACAAAGTGAACAAACTTAGAGGGTAGAGGTAAGTGGCCTGTGGGATACTCGGAGTATATGGACGATGTCAAAAAGGGTAGATGATAAGGGGTGCCCCAACCAAGGGCGACATGGGTTGCATTTCCCAAAAAAGGGAAGAAGGTCGCCAAAGGTGACGACAAAAAGGTATAGAAATGCTTGAAATAAAGACTTTTTGCCAATAAATAAAGAATAATTTGGGTTGAGTGTACAAATACAGAAACGGGTGCCCCAATGTAATATGGTTGGGCTAGTGAGGGTGCCATTTGCTTGGAGAAATGGTGGAGGGTGGGGGCCCCATGGGTGGGTTTCTGTATGAGGTAGGTGAAATTAAGGGAAATTTGCAGAGGGGAAAACTGATTGTGGATGAAATGGAGGGTTCAAGATACTGTGGAGGTGTAGTCAAAATAGAACCTTGAAGAGATAATCTAGGAGTCCAGTGGGAAAGCTAGCAAAATTAGGAGAAGGAGTATGTGGCTGATTCGCGACATGATGTAAGACTATCAGGACTCCCATCCCTAAAGGGTTGAAAAAAAATATGAGTGTCAAAGTGAAAAAGGGTGCTATGAATGAGACAACTCATGTGGGGGAGAGTGCTACCGGGTGACAGTACCTAAGATGCAAATGGAGGTGTTGGTATTGCAGAGCCGGAGATGGAGATCCTAGAGGCAAATGTCAGAGCGTGTGACTGGAGATGCAATGGAGATTCAGAGGGAATGATTACATGCCAGTGCTGATTATATACCTGAAGGGGTTGCATTGATGTATGATGACCAAGTACTTGCACACATGAAAACCAAATACCTGACGTGAACAATATTTGAAGAGAGTCGAACATACGAGCATTTATTTGATAATTTTTAACATGATCATGCGTACCTGGACGGGGTATGAAAAAATGGTGCCCTGGGGGCTAAGGATAAAAAGTGGCCCGAGGACTATCTTAATTTAGATGACGGGATGCTGATCCCATGGATTAAGAAGGATTGAAGAATGGACACCTGGAGCTCCCAGAATGTTGATTGGAACTTTGGCGGAAAGGCCTATATATAGCTGTAGGGCCCACATTGCCACCTCATTTGTACTTGCTTCCAGAGTGACTGGATGAGAGGTATTCAGAGGAGATTTGGAGATTCTGGGAGAATGCGGCAGCCGATCCAGGACTAGCGAGCTTTAGGTTGGTAGTCTTATCATCCTGCATAGAAGTAGATTTTCCATTTCTGGGCAAGGGCTGTATGGAGGGCCGTACAGGGGGTTTTATGGGTGTGGGCCCCCAAGGGCGTGGGCGATCCAGAAATATGCGTGCACGAGTGCATGCTTGTTATCTGGATGGCCACACATGGGGGCACCCATAGGGGGGACAAAGGCACGCATGATGTGTGCGCCTATTTGATACACAACCATGCATGGGTGCGCGACTGTGTGGACAGGCGCACATTGATGCACGCCTGTGTTGGTGACAGGGGTGCATGGAGGCGCCCTTGTAGGGTGGGTAGGTGCACACATATGCATGCCTGTTTGATGGATAGGTGTGCCTGCATGCGTGCCTATGGGATGGACAGGTGCACATATGTGCATGCCTGTGGGGTGAACATGCATGCATATGTGCACACCTATGGGTTAAACAGTCGCGCCTTGGAGGCAAGGCCGACAGGTGAAAAACTCATCTTTTTTAATGTTTTTTATGGTCAATATGGCTGACTTAGGACTATATTATGTGGTTGCAGGCGATCATTTTGCACGATGCTAGTTGGCTGGCTAGAGGGAGATTGGTCCCAGCTGAGGGATGCCATGGCTATTAAGGAGTCGGGGGTACGTGCTACTTTGGTAGCCTGTGGGCTGCTGAAGTTCTTTGAGTGCCCATTGATACGGGCGCAGGATTATCTCTTGCAGTTTCTTATCCAGATGTGGAGTCCGGACCTGCATTGCTTTATGGTGCGGGGAGAGTAGATCGCCTTCACTGCGGTGGAGGATATATACTTTTTGACTAGGCTGCCATTTTTGGGAACACCACTACCGGTGTAGCCAGTGTTACCTGCGGACGTGTTGTTAGTGACATTGGGCCGAAGGTACTGTTCCAAGGAGAACTATATGTCGGGCTCCATCATGAGCATCGGGGCGATGGATTCTCTAGCACATCACTGTATAACAGTGATGATAGTGAGGGTGTATGAGTCCCTCACGACTCAGCGGATCAGTGGTGGTCAGCTGAGTGTTATGGGGAGGGTACTGGCCGGTGAGAACTTTGCCCGGGGGCTTACGGTGCATACCAGGATGGTAGGGTTGCTGGACCGATGTCGGTCCACCAACATAGGGTACTTTTCTTTTGGGTCCATCTTGGTGGCCTGGTTTTTGGAGAGGGTGGCTATGTTGCGTCTTAGGATTTTATTGGGCACGCCTAGGGCGCGAGAGCCACGATTGAAGTGGTGGGCGACGATTTTGGTTCGCCATGGTGGTGGCGAGGGCAACCATTTTTTCAGAGCTGAGGTGACACAGGTGTGGCAATAGATGTTGTAGGTTATACTGTAGTATCCATATGCTGGTGTGGACTTCTGGGGTGATCCAGACATGGTGTTACCTCCAGGGTAGGTATTTGATCACCGAGGTATGTTTATGAGTTTTGATATGTTGATTTTTGAATAGCGTGACATGTATTTTGTATAGATGTTGATACTATCTTTTGTTTGTTTGTATGTGCAGATGTGGGACCTCGCGGGCGTGAGGTTCAGATGCTGAGAGTGTCGGCTCGCCAGGAGCCAGGGAGACCGTCGCGGGGAGGCCTACGGGTAGGAGAGAGATGTTGGTGTGAGGATGCCAAGGTGAGACCAACTAAGGATGATAGAGTAGCAAGGAGACGCTGGTTTGATGACCCAGGATCCGGGCCATCGCATGCTCCTTCGACGGATGCCGGAGCAGATTTTGAGGGTATTCGCCGCCACCTAGATGCGGTGCTATAGGGCATGCCTGAGGGCATGTGGTTGTGTATCCAGGATGAGGGCATCCTGGAGAAGTGTGTGGGGGTTCCGTCGTTGTGGCGAGCAGCAGTAGCAGGTGCTTCTATGACCGGACGATTACCTCTCGGTCTGGAGGGACCAGTAGCGGGTGGGGGACCACTGCCTGAGGGAGGGGTAGGAGGTGGTGTTCTAGAGGCACCTTGAGTGTCACTCTATGTATTTTTGTATTTTTTTATAGGCTGGTGAGCCCATTTTGGTGTATTGGCACCAATTTTGTACCGAGGTGCTTCACTGGCCTGCAGATGTTTGTATATTTGTATGAAAACATTTTGATGCCACTGTGGACCAATTTATATATATATATGAGTATACATTTTGGGGTCTATGTGATGTTTACATGTGTGTTGTAATGTGTTTGATGATGTCTAATCTATATATGTCGTGACAAGTTTTTTGATAGTTTTATGTATGTGTAGAGGTATCTTGATGTGATATATGCCAATCTAACACCATGTTAGCTAAGTTATCTGTAATTTGATTCAATTGTCTTGGAATATGTGTAAATGTAATGAAATCAAAATGTTGAGATAAAATTCTAACCTGCAGGTATTTGCGAAAGAGGCAAGGATCACGGATGCGATACACATTGTTGAGCTGGAGAACGACTAGTTGAGAGTTGAGAAAGATGCTAAGGTGACAAATACGATGATCCAGGGCATCAACGAGGAGGCCAATGATGGTAGTGTATTCAGCTTGGTTGTTGGTGGCTGAACCCACACATATGCCGCTAGAATGGCGCATTTCATGTGAGGGGGTATAGAGGGCCCAAGCTGCCGAAGTGAGATTTTGTGTCCAACAGCTGGCGCTGTCATCGTAACCGTTGTGGTAGGCTGGTGGAGGAAGCATATGTCAATAGCACAAATGATAGTTTAGATGTGAGGGATGAAAAAATATTTAAAACACTATAAAAGAAATAACCTAAAGTAGAATGGCTATGCTTAGGCATAAAATTTCTTTAAGTATAACCCGTTGATGGGTTCTTTGAGAGAGAGGCCTTCGGGAGAGGCCAGGATGTATGTGCCTTTTGTGAGGCAATGTTGGATAATGTAGGGGCCATGCCATAGTGACTCAAATTTTCCATGACCAAGGGTATCATGAGCGATATCATAAGCAAGGACAAGGTTGCCATCGTGGAATGAGTGAAGGTTGACATGGCAATCAGAGGTGGATTTTGACCATTTTTTGGTTGCCTCATTGTTCTGTAATGAAGATCGACGATCTTCATCCAGGGATTCTAAGTGTAGCAAGCGCTGCTCCATTGGAGTAGTGTCGGGTAATAGCTCAATTGCGGTGTTTAAGGTGGGAATTTCTCACTCGATGGGAAGACTGGCCTCAACCCCATGGATGAGATGAAATGGTGGGAAACCAGTGGTCATTTTCATGGCTGTACGGTAAGCCCATAGCGCGGAAAATAACATATGATGCCAATTGGTCTTATGTTTATTAACCCTACGCTGTAACATGGTCTTGAGGACCTTGTTAACTACTTCAACCTATCCGTTAGACTGAGGGTAATATGGTGAGGCAAACTCATGGGAGAATCCTAACCGAGATGAGAGTTCGACGAAAATCTCATTCTCGAAGTGTTTCCCATGATCAGAAACTAGTTGGTGTGGTACTCCAAAGTGGGATATGACGTGATTAAAGAAAAAACGTGTTGCAGTGTCAGCGGTATTTTTGAAGGTGGGCATAGCTTCTGCCCATTTTGTGAAGTAATTGACTGCGACAACAATGTATTTGTGTCCATTGCTAGATGGGGGATTACAAGTCATGAAGTCGATGCCCCCTTTACAAAAGGGGCCGTCAGTAATGACTGGGTGAAGAAGAGTAGGTGGTGCTCATGCTTTGTTGGCATAAAGATGACATTTCTCGCATCGCTGCATGGCATGAATGCAATCGTGAAACAATGTAGGCCAAAAATAACCTACTTGGATGATTTTCTGAGTAGTGGACATTCTTGAAAGATGGCCCCCACATGCGCCGCTATGGTATTCGTTCAAGACTCTATCGGCATCGTCAATAGTCAAGCATCGAAAAAGTATGGTGTCAACCCCTCACCGGTATAAGATGTCTTTGATGAGGAGGTAGCGGGGGGCTTGGTGGTGAATACGATGATGATCATCTTGTGAGAGGTGGTTGCCAAACTTTTGGGTTTGGAGGTAGATGAGGAGGTCTCCGTACCAAGGGTCATCCGAAGTGATGTAAAAGAGATGTTCATTGGGGAAGTCAGTATTGATGGGGGCACTTGTAGTATCAGAGAGGAAGGTTGTGACAAGTTCGGTGAGGACGAGAGCTTTCTTGCTCTTGGGTGTTGAGAATTAGAGATCATACTCCTGAAGGATAACGATCCATTGGGAAAATTTGCCATTAATTTGCTGATGGCTGAGCAAGTATTGCATAGGGTTGGAATCTGCTATGACCTTAGTTGTGCAAAGCAGAATGTAATGACACAGTTTCTGGACTGCGAGGATGACTACAAGGGCTAGTTTCTCTTCATTTTTATACTTCAAGGTTGACCCCAAGAGGCTTTTACTAACGTAGTAAATGACGTGCTCACGATTGTCATCGCCAATTTGAACAAGAACTCCTGCTACTAAGACAGTTGATGTTGATATGTAGAGGATATAGTCACGATTATAGTCGGGTGAACTAATTAAAGGGGCATTAGATAGCACCGTTTTAAGATCATCAAATGTTTTTTGGGCATGTTCATCCCAGTGAAATGGGATGTCGTGGCGTAGTAAGCAAAGGAAACCGTGTGCGTGAGTGGCATAGTCTGGAACAAATCACTGTAGAAAGTTAGCTTTTCCTTGTAGGCTCTAGAGTTGACATAAATTTTGGGGAGGTGGAATTTCTGTGATGGCTTGGAATTTGAGGGGGTCCATGGTAATACCACTTTGGGAAATGATGAATTCAAGGAGGTGTCCCGCAGTAACGTAGAACACGCACTTGAGGGGGTTCAAGCGGATGTTGTACTGATGACACCATTGGAAGATGATCTGTAAATCATCAAGATGTTGGGTGCGTTTCTTGGATCGAGCTGTGAGGTCGTCCAAGTATGCAAGGATGATATGAGCCAGATCGTGAAAAATGTATGTCATAGCCCGTTGGAAAGTTGCACTAGCATTCTTTAAGCCAAAAGGCATGACACGATATGCAAAAGTACCCCAAGGGGTAGTGAATGCGGTTTTGTATTAATCGGCTGGGTGGATTTGGATTTGATTATAACCAGAGAAACCATCCATGAGGGATAGAGCCTCATGGCCTACGCAGTCGTCGATGATTTTATCGATGAAAGGCATTGGAAAGTTGTCTTTGGGACATGCGTGATTGAGATCACGAAATTCCGTGCAGACATGGATAATGCTCTATTTTTTGTTAACGGGTACAGGGTTGGAAACCCATGATGTATAGGCGATGGGGTAGATGAACCCAGCCGCGCGTATTTTGTCAATCTCAGCTTTGATGGATGCTTCTTTGGATGGGTGTAGCGGTCACTGTTTTTGACGAACTGGTGTAATGTCAGGCTAGGTGTTGATGTGATGTTCGACGATAGATGGATCAAGGCCAGGAATTTCTGTGTATGACCAGGCAAACATATCCTGATATTCTTGGAAGAGGGCTTTATAGGTGGTGATTTCTTGAGGAGTGCAAGCGGTGCCAATGGTGATTTCCTTGACGACTCCATTTTTTATGGAAATGTAGATTTTGATGGTTGGGGAAATGTTGGCCATGTTGCCTTCTTCAAACGCATCAGGGGTAGGAATGGGGTTGTTGAACCAGTCGATATTCCTTGATGGGATAAAATCCTTGGTTTCGACCATGTATATGGGGTGTTGGTTAGGAGGCGTGGAGGCTTACCGTGGAAAGAAGAGCGCTCGGTGGTGTAGCACATCCCATGGGTAGTCGGGGGTGTTTAACTCTTCGAGTATGTCCTCATCACAGTGGAATTGGCGGGAATACAAGGGGTCGTAAGGAGTGATATTGGTGACTGTAGTCGTGTGGCTGTCCCCTGGTGATGAAGAAGAAGGGGGAATGACGCAATGAAATTGCGATGGTTTGCTCAACATAAACAAAATATCGAAGTACTGAGGAGTACCAGTGGTAGTTGGATGTAAAATTTCCGTAGGGAAATGAATGGGAGAATTGGGGGAATTTGGGGGTGAATCCTCAGATAAGTCATCCAAGAACCATGGAGGCGTTGGGAGTGCCTTGGGTTCAGGAGAAATGATATGAAGAATCTCTAGTGACGAGGTAAGGTCAACCATCGATTCTGTAGGGGTCTGAATTAGGGTCAATTAGCGTTGCCTGTATTCAATGATCATAGGACATTGGTATGTAAAATGATCTAAGGATTCACATAGAGAGCAAGGATATCAATTACATTCATTGAATGAAGTTGTGACATAATGTATGTCAGTGATTTTTGGTAGGGATGATGTAGCTGGATTGGGTTCATTCTGGAAGATTTGGCGTACTGCGACTAATGTCTGCCGGAAGCGTGGTAGTGCTGGGCAATGGTGTGTATAATGGCCATATTCTGAACATATAGCGCAAGAGAATTTGGTTCACAACCCTTTACTACTTGAGTGGGGGCTGGTTGCGGCAGTACTTGCTATATTGGCGAGTGTTGATGGTGTTTGATTGAGTGGAATTAGGTTCCGTAACTCGGGTAGAGATGGGAAATTGTTGGTTTGGTGTCCATCTTTCTCACATAGCACGCAAGGGGGTTGGACGCGCGGGGGAAGTGGAGTTGTGGGCTCCTTCTTCTTTTTCCTGCCCCCAGTTGTGGCAGGGAGGTTAGTGAGTGGGGGTGTAGGGGTGCAAGATACCAGATATATAAAATATGCAGAACAGAAACAAAATGCTAGAAATGACAGAATCACAGTAAAATATCCAGCATAATCTTCACAATACACAGAAATGATATACAAAATAGCAACAGAAATAGCACTTTGAATCAGATAGCAATGTTCACAGGCCTCTTCGAGGGGGCAACCTCCAATCGAGAAGCGCTCTGTTACAATAA